>CM066919.1:10618917-10714291 GCA_033964015.1 Scolanthus callimorphus
TTCAGCCATTCGCAGGGCGGGCAGTGACAATTTTACAGAAACATTTTAGACTTCTTACCAGGACCTGCACAATACCTTATTTCAAATGGCCAGTACACAGGCAGACCAGGAGCGAATTATAAAGTAAATAAAGTTGACATTACCTATCACTGTCTGATAATTCAACTGGTCTGCCTGTGGCCAGACCATGGGCCACAACTGACTACCTATCATGTCTGATAATTCAACTGGTCTGCCTGTGGCCAGACCATGGGCCACAACTGACTACCTATCAATGTCTGATAATTCAACTGGTCTGCCTGTGGCCAGACCATGGCCACAAATGACTACCTATCAATGTCTGATAATTCAACTGGTCTGCCTGTGGCCAGACATGGGCCACAACTGACTACCTATCAATGTCTGATAATTCGACTGGTCTGCCTGTGGCCAGACCATGGGCCACAACTGACTACCTATCATGTCTGATAATTCGACTGGTCTGCCTGTGGCCAGACTATGGGCCACAAGTTTTACAGACTACCACATCATGTAAATTATGTGTCTCTTTGTTTATTTCAGTATGCCAAGGAATGTCTAACTGATAACACATCCCAAGCTGTGCTTGTGCTATTTGCCTGTCTCACTTTCAGGTATGTCGATAATTACTTTTTTCTCCTGAAAGCAAACTGTTAGGACCATATTATTAGGCATGCTGTAGACTTTTTGGGGAAAAATATGAGCTTTTGAGGTTAAGAATATGCTTCATATAAACTTGATACGTAGGTTTCAATTGTACCTCACAAGCTTGGTTCAAGTTTTTACCAGTGTTTTTTTTAGAATTCCTCAAAACCCCAAATTGACTTGGCCTCATACGATTTGGTGTTCCTCTGTATTTCTTAACCAAATGTTTCTTAATCGGACAGCATGGAGTCATATTACATGTACATGTACTAATAAGCGTACAGGCCATTATAAGGTTTGTATAGAGTGGACATGGCTGGACTCATTAAACGTGGCCGAAGGCTGTAAAGAGTGGAAAATTTCCTAGAAATAGTAAAGAGCAAAAAACGCTAGACTACAGTGGAGGATTTTCTTACATAAAAACCCAAAATTCTTGTTATCCCATGCATGAATGCTTTATGTGGTTAGTTGCAACCTGCTCAACAACTTAAAAGAACTTAAAATAAACAAGAAATTTTGAGTTTTCAAGCAAGAAATGCTTCAGGTGGCAACCTCAACATTAAAGGGCCACTCATTTGTTATTGTTTCGTTCGATATAGAAGGCGATTTACGAGTACAATCTTTTAATAACATCTAAAAACAAAGTTTCAGATTTGATTTACCAAATTCAACTGAGAACATTGCTCTATATTTCTCTAAATCAGCCGATGGAATGGATGCTTTCTCCGACTTGGTATGTTGCTATGCTGTCAAAATGGCGGTGACACAGGCTCTTTAATTGATAAAACTGGGTCAATTTTTACCTCTAAAGGAAATAATGTGGAATAATGTGTACATATAAGTAATATCTAAGATACTCTTTTGTACCTTGTAATACTGACTGCCCAGTAAATAGAGATTATTACAATATGGTAAGAACTTGACCGCTCACTCATCGAAGACCGAGCTCGTTCGCGCTACGACACGAAAACAAGTGAATAATAGCAAAAAAATGAAGAAAAAATTGCATTTTATTCGTGCCGTGAATGATATCGTATCGTTCACTGATACGATCTTTATTCACTGGTGTTATCACATGGTATCTGGTCACAGTATAAATAATTGAGATTATTCTGCAAAAGGTTATTAAATAACATTCATTCATTCATTCAATTCTGTTTTGCCCCATTTTCAGGACAGCCACAGTTTCACAAAGACAGAGTGCTACCACTATTTCCACTCTAGCTGCCTAGCGCGGTGTATAGAGTACACACTCAGACGGCATGTGCAGATGCTGGAATGGTACAAACAAGAGCAGAGGGGATGAGCATACAAACAAGGTAAAGTGAAACTTGTTGTAAGATAAATACAATAATGTACGCCTATTTCCAATTGAAAGTTCCTCCGTAAAACGTAAAACAATGAATCATGCATCAACTAAAGATGCTATTTCTCGATTTTCCTCAATTTGGCAGACCAAACTAAACTAAAACCACCAATGGCACTTTGTTTACTACTTTGAGACACAATTTGACATGAACCGCTTCGTTTTAGGCAAGAATTATCATTGTGACTATGGAGCACGGTTCATGATACATGGTGTCACGAGCAACGTTAATTGAAGCAGGTGTATACTCTGATGTTCTGAATACAGCTATTTTACAGTAAAGGCAGGACCCGACATGAACTTTTTCGCTTTTTTCGGTCCCATTGGCGACCAACTTCAAAAAAAATTTAGCCGCCAAAAAGCAATATTTAGTCACCATGTAAGCGTCGATTTCAGCCGAACTTAGAAAGATGGGGTTGCATTTGGCGACTTGCTGTAAAATTTTGGTCGCCAAGCCCCAAATTTAGTCGCCATTGGCGACCATATAGTCGCATGTCTGGCCCTGAAAGGTGTCCGCCTTGTGAGCTTTCAAGCCTACCTTCTGAGACCCATATAGCCTGCTCGCAGGCTTTGGAGAGTAGTTTTAGGTCGAGAAACGCGAGTTTGCTTTCGCTTGGCCGCCATCTTTGATTTGAAGCGAAAGCAAAACTCGCGTTTTCGACCTAAACTACTCTCCAACGCCTGCGAGCAGGCTAAGACCCATATTAATAGGGCCAGGGCCATTGACATAACAACATAACAAAATTGTCAAAAAAGATTGCATCCGGCATTGGAGCCCTGAAACGAATAAGGCCTTTTGTCCCAGATACAACACTGCCGTTTATCTTCAATTCTCTAGTCCAACCAAACTTTGATTACTGTTCTGTTGTATGGGACAGCTGTGGTAAAACTCTTGCTGAAAAACTTCAAAAACTTTCAAAATCGTGCGGCAAGAGTTTTGACTTATTCCAGCTATGACACTAGTGCGACCCCCTTATTCGACACCTTGGCTGGAAGAAATTAGAGACCCAGCGCATAATTCAAAAAGCTACTATGGTTCACAAATCTTTGCATGGCCTCGCACCCGAATACCTGCCTGCCATGTTTACGGACCGTAGCAGCATAACAAATTATACGTTGAGAGACACCGAAGGCAAACTGGCTATCCCAAAGCCCCGCACAGATTATCTAAAAAATAGCTTTAGCTATGATGGGCGGTGCTTTGGAAAGCCTTCCATCGGGTTGCGGCAAACAAACACCCTAGCCAACTTCATAACTGGCTGTATGGATAGAAGCAAAATGTCCTTTTTGATGATACCTCATTGGTCTGGCTGCTAAAATTGACAACTTTAGCTGAGCTTTTCTTTTAAAAGATAGCATTGTCCATTAGTTGAATAGTAAGTCACATATTAAACAGTGATCCCATTCAATACCTCATACCCAGACAACGTTTGTCTGTTTGACCGTACAACTTCCGACATGTTTTTTTAAAATAGCTGTAAACACAATACATCACGCACCCACTGACGCCCGCGTGGGTGCGTGATGTATTGGAATCTGCACCTTGATTGGCTGGCATTGTTTCTATGTTGGTCTGGTTGCCATTGGAGTGTCTTGAAAGCGACTAGAATGTATCGTTCCTCATAACATTTTCAAACTTAAACAAACGCGAATCAAAAGTGTTCATGGTCCACTCTCAGGGCAGAGACACACACACACTTTTTGGACAAAAAATTACTGTGCGTAAACATTACGACAACATTAGTGTGGGGTGACAGTATTTTGGAGCTCAGTCTTAACATTTCCAGATCTTCGCAAGAAGAAGTCCTTTCAGCTACGATTTTTAGTTGGGAGTTACGGTCTCAACATCGACACGGGCTCATGGATTTGGTCTGCCGCGTGACCAACGCCTCTGTCCTTTGTGTAGCTGGGATGTTGAGACTGTAACTCATTTCTTACTGTATTGTCCAAAACTCTGTGAGTGTAGGATAACTTATGGAATAGATTGGGGGATTGATTGCCGTAAATAGTGCAGGTGATGCTATAATATTTCCATTTTTAATTTCTGTCTGGTTTGGATGAGAGCCACAAAGTGCGTTTTTTATTGGTGGCTTAAAATTGCCCTTTGGGGAACATTGAATGGCCTTATTGATCGGCTGATAACATCCTCAATATTTAAGATGTTTAAAACCAGACACGAACTAATGACTGTAATAGAGGCCTAACTGTTGGTTGCACCCCTGCGCTATGTCAACTCCTGTATTCTTTAACATTACTATAGTTGTATTTTTGTAATTTTATGTAGATTTGTAATTATATGACGTGAAGTTGTAATAAAAGGATTATGATAAAGAATAATTTATCAAAAATGGCCAGCGTAAAAAGCATCCATTTTCATAGTTGTGGCCATTCATTTCCCAGTTACTGGCGACGCCCCTGACACTTAAATGCAAATAGCAGGCACTATGTCAAACTACTGCATATCACTGTTTGCGTATCACTGTTGACAGGTCGTGTGTCCCATGTGCAGACTTCCCATTACCTACGACCTGGAAGCACTCAGAACTGCTCCTGAAGACCATGCCAATATAGAAGAGGTACAATCATGTAACGTCAATGTATGCGGACTTGTTGTTGTTGTTGTTGTTGCTGCTGCTGCTGTTGTTGTTACTGCTGCTGTTGTTGCTGCTGTTGCTGTTGTTGCTGCTGTTGTTGATGTGCTGCTGTTGTGTTGCTGCTGTTGTTGTTGCTGCTGTTGTTGCTGCTGTTGCTGTTGTTGTTACCGCTGCTGTTGTTGCTGCTGCATGCTGTTGTTGCTGCTGTTGTGATGTTGCTGCTGTTGTTGTTGCTGTTGTTGTTGCTGCTGTTGTTGTTGCTGCTGTTGTTGTTGATGTTGCTGCTGTTGTTGTTGCTGCTGTTGTTGTTGATGTTGCTGCTGTTGTTGTTGTGGTGGTGTTGTTGTTACTGCTGCTGTTGTTGCTGCTTTGTTGCTGCTGTTGTTGATGTTGCTGCTGCTGTTGTTGTTGCTGCTGTTGTTGTTGATGTTGCTGCTGTTGTTGCTGCTGTTGTTGTTAATGCTACTACTGCTGCTGCTGTTGTTGTTGCTTGCTCGACCCAAGAAACAGGCACGGGTAATTATTTTAAGAATTCCCAGGGAAGCTCATTTACGGAATTTTATGGTATCTAACTTTCAGCAACCGCGGTTGGCTTCCGTCAATCAAAGAGTGTACAGCTCTGGTTTCACGCAAGCTTTGAGAGATTTTTGAACTAATGAGGACTTCCTAGGCTTAAAAACCGTGGGTAAACATTGTCAGCCTACTCCAAGTCACTGTGGAACAGGCGAAGGGAGCAACGCAATAGCGTGGAGATTTCATTGAGTTGATGAGCCAACTCACTTCAAAAGGCGCCCCGCCTCTTAAAGTGCTACTCGAGGCTGAAATTTAATGGCTTATTTTATTGCTGAAGTGAATCTAATTATCCCAAACAGAATTATACATCAAACATTGTTGGCCTCTTTTGCCCTTGTCTTGTTGTGACGTCATTGTTTGCTAATTTGCATAAGTAAAAACATTGAATATCTCTGTAACCAAAAGAGCTATGAACGCGAAATAAGCGACATTCTTCCTTATTTTGAATGTGCAAACAAATAAGTCATTAAAATTTCAGCCTGAGTAGCACTTTAAGAGGAATAGAACTGACTGAGTCTTAACGAGTGTTGGAGTGTGTAGAAACAGAAAATTCAGGCTAAAGTTGATCTTGGGTTCGCTGCAATCTTATTCACTAGGTGCCGTACAAACCGGACAAGGAGATGAAGGAACTGCAGAAGAAGATGAGCGCCCTGTATGAACACCAAGCCAGGAAGGGTGGTATTATCGACGTCGAACAGGAGAGGAACAAATTCCTCATTGGTATCAAGGCGGTATGTAAATGCTTCACCATTCACCTTTGTCACACAAGTGCCATCTTGAATTTTTCAGCCGGGTTATCAGCATGGAAACGAGGCCAAGCAGCGTGCGGGTTTTGTTCATGTTGAAAAGCGAAACTGGTGCTGGGATTTATGGTACAAAAGTTGACAAAGCTACCAAAAGTACTCTAATTATTTGTTTTAGAAGCAAAAAGTTGATTGGCTCATTGCTTTTTTCTGCTTTGCCGGGTCATTCTGGAAACAAAATGGCGGCGCCGTGACAAAGGCGAATTATACCCTTTTTATACAACATTTCATAGTAAAACTCGCGCTCTGATTGGTCGACAGGCCGTGTATGATTACAGTACACGCACGGTTGATATCATAGCGCGCGCATGCAAGCAAAACCGAGTTTGAAATGCACGCGCTGTTTGGCTTTTCATCGTGAGAAAAATCGTTTATAAAACAAGTAGATCTCACTTTCCCTGCAACTGTACTGTACTAGATGTCATGACACTCGACTGCGTCTCGTGGCGTATTACGGTTGGTTTTCACTACTGTCATATGTCATCAACTTTCTACCGCTTTTGTTTCATATTGTTTACTTAGACTCCAAGCACTGAAGTCGTTCCTGAGAGCATAGTTGTGGACGAGCCATCCAGTGAAAATGCTCTCGCGCCAGCCGATACCACGAGGAAAAGCAACGACGTTGTAATCGAGCGTGAAATGGAGCCGAGGCCGAATGATGTCAGAAATCGTCCTAATTCCGGACGAAGAGGTAACTGGGTTGGAAGGCGTGGCAGAGGGGGGAGATATGGGGGAAGATGGGATGGGCGTGGTGAGGGGAGCGTCTCAAACAGGGCTGAGAGAAATGACGATAGCAAGGAAGGTGGACTTGGACGAGTCAGTGCTCGACAACAAGGCAATAGTAAGCTCGTTAGCAGTTCAGAAAAAGGTAACATAATTGGTGAAACCAGAAACTCCAAACATTCGTTTACGCAAGAATCGAGGGAATCTCAGAGTTCAAACGAGAGGGAACGGCAAGTAAGGCTGCTAAAGAAACAGTTGACAAAAAATATAGAGAAATTAATGGAGTTTCGGACAAATTGGAAGATGGCAAAGTAAAAGCAGATACTGTGAAATCAGAAGTTAACGAATCGCTGTCGACCGAACAGAGGGTTGCATCAAACAGGGCGGAAAGGTTAAGGATCGGCAGTGGTAGTAAATTCTCCGAGAGTAAAAACAGACGACGTCATCCAGTGTCATCGAGAAGAGAAGGTAGGGAAGGGAATAGGAGAAATCACGGAGATGATAGGGGTTCTAACTGCACAGAAACAAAAAGAGAAGTCAAATTGAACAAAAGAGGCGACGACAAAGACGACAAACGTGGTGTTACATCAGATAGAGAAAGTCTGAGTAAAGAGAAAAGAGAATTAACAGAAGGAAAAGCGCAAATGGATCACGGTAAAGGAGAGAGAGATTGTAGAACGCCAAGCTTGGTTAAAGAAAAGGAGTTTCAAATTGTCAAATTCAACAAAAGAGGCGACGAAAAGGACGACGAACGTGGTGTTACATCAGATAGAGAAAGTCTGAATAAAGAGAAAAGAGAATTAACAGAAGGAAAAACGCAAATGGATCACGGTACAGGAGATAAAGATTGTAGAACGCCAAGCTTGGTTAAAGAAAAGGAGGTTAATAAAATGGGATACAAGGGGGAGGCAATGGCGAAGAAGGTACGACTCATGAAAAGGGAGGTGATTCTAGAGAAGCGACAAGGAGACGAGCGAGGCGAAACAGGGGAAAGACACCACGGGAAAACCGCTCCGAGGAACAGCAGTTTACTGGGAAAGATCAAAGACCGCGATCACGGCGCCCTCCCCCGATTTGAATGCTTTGTTGAACAAACCGGGGGAGGGGGGACCACTCTAAAGAATGAAGAACAATCTAAAATGCCTATGGAGAACTCTTTTCAGGGATCAAAGCCACAGCGACCTCCCCCTGGATTCGAAAGTTGTTCGAAGCAATCAGGGAAAACAGGGGGTAGAGAGACAAAGACAAAAGGACCCCCTCCGGGATTCGAGGGTTCGTCCACTTGTACGCCACCTCCAGGGTTTGAATTCTGCACTGCAGATAAAAATGATTTAAAAAATAAATGATCCGCCCGAACAAGATACTAGATGCCTGCAGCTGCACATTACCTAGGAGCGTCGATCTAGGGGTAGGAAGTGTAACAGCGAATTGGAAAATGAAGCAGGTCTAAAGTTATTTTTAGAGCAGTAGATTTGCCGCTTGAATAAACGTCTCTGAACTAAGCATACGCTACCTGCATTCTAATTGGCTGAGCGAATGTGTGACGTAAGCTTTGCGTGAAAATTTGAAACTAAGAATAGCTTCATACAGGCGTCATTTTCCAATACGCAGTTACACTGTGAAAGCATGGGAGATGGGCTCTGATGCCTGCCTGTGGCTGATGAGAAATAAATGTTTGCGCTGGACCGCAATTCGAACGTACTGAAGCGATTGTTTGGGATGAACTCAGCCTTGTCCGTGGTGTTCTCGGCGGACTTCCTATGGTAGATATGACGTCACCCGGACCCTGAGCTCGGCCCAGCCCTCGCGGTTCATCTCAGCACAGGGGGCCCGTCGAGAACACCATTGACTAGGCTGGGATGGAGTGCCTTGGCAGGCATGTAGTAAGTTGCTCCGATCGACGTCTTTTGGTGATGTAATAGAATCGAACCGTGTATGAATATGAAGTTATCGCGGTTATCGCAGTCAAGTAAGCAATCTAAGCGATCGCTAAATGAGAAAATCCGGACAATCATTACGTCATTATTAACCCTTCGAGGCTTGAAGAACCTTAACCACCATGTCTGGTTTTCATAGCTGAGTTGGTAGAGCGTCGAACCCGTATCAAGGAGGTCATGGGTTCGATTTCCGTTGAAGCCTTGAATCTTTTTTCAGTTCTACGCATCTAAGACCGGTTCTCACTGGAACTCAAGCGCAAGGATATCAAACTCTTACATTTCCCTTTCGTGTGGATCACACTAGAGCGCAGACGCAAGCACAACATTCTCGAACCCAGAGCTCCCCGGCTCGTAACCTCGCGAGGGTGACAGCCACTGACGCATGCGCGAGAAATAATACAGAGCCGCTGAGAGAAAGACCTTTCAGCGCATGCTCCAACGCTCAAAATCAACCAATCAGCGACGACTCTCAAATGGATGTCCCCAGAGCCTCGTCTGCTCGCAGGGGAGCTGTAGGTACGAGAATGCAAGCGCAAAAAAATCGGGATATTGCGTTCCCTTGCGCTTGCGTCTAGTGTGAATCAAGTAAACGGAAGCGCAAGCAACTAATCAATGTTGATTTTAGGCTTGCGCACATGCCTTGTGGTTGTGCCCTGCGCTTGCGTTCCAGGAGAACCAGCCTTTATAGCGATCACTTAGATTGCTCCCTCTACTGCGATGATCATATACTGCACAACGTCTTCAGGTACGCATTACAAAAGTACTAGATAGTCGAACATTCACAAAGGAAATCTCGAATTTTCTAGGCCATATCTTACAAATTCACAATTCTGACTCATTATAAAGTCGAAAATGGTTTCGCATATTTCAAATAAACAGACCCTAGATTTGCTAAGTAGTTCAGTTTTTGATAACGTCGAATCGACAAGATAGATTATTTTTTCTTAGCGTCTGTACTGTAATAGATCAGATGACGTCATAGCGTGGCGTGACTTGTTCATGACACGCTATGACGTCATCTTTGCATCTATTACAGTACAGACGCACGGCAAAAATGAACTATATGTTTTATACAACAGGTGATTTTCTAAAGATGAAAAGCCAAACAGCGCGCACATTTACAATTTCGACGTCACTCGTGCGTGTGTACTGTAATAACACTCTCCCTGCCGACCAATCAGAGCGCATGTTTTACTAGTGACGTATAAAGTATCCAAGGGTACTTAGTGCTTGATAGTTTGTATAGAGAGGGGTCTCACTGTCGCACATCGTCGGTCTGAGTACAGAGTGCGTGCTTTCGAAACCTTTGCATAATGAGAACAGACACTGAGAATTGAACGTTATTGTTACGATTTATTTAGAAATGCATTCACACGTGCGTGATCCTAAGATAAGTCGTAAGGCGTAATTCGCTGTTTCATTTGATATCTATTACCCCCACCCCCCCCCCCCCCCCCCCCCCCCCCCCCCCCCCCCCCCCCCCCCCCCCCCCCCCCCCCCCCTATCGAAGAACCTTGAAGGTCCACAGAGGTAAAAACGTTTTGAAAATTTGAGTTTCTCGAAAGGGGATGTACGCTGCCTCGTACGCAGGCATCCCGGAATGCATCATGGGAAGGCTCAGGCGCTGTCGCATGCTCGCCCTTCCCATGATGCCTTTCGCACTAGCTCGCTCCCAGTCGCTCTTGCCTCGAAAATCGCTAGATCGCGCCTGGGCACGAGGCAGGGATGTACGGCCTTATTGAAATATCCCATTACACCTCACACTTTCTATAGGCCCAAACCAGATCTTGGGCCTATAGCGCTGTTCACGCTGACGCCCATCCATTGTTATTCATGTGCCAACCAGAGATCGATTGGTTCACAGAACAAAGGGCGCTATTCAATCTACGGTTGGCACATTAACATTACAATGGCAATGTTGATAAACAGTGAATAGCGCTATTGTAGTAACCAGATTCTCATCCGCTACGGTAGAGTTCGTTGCACGTTCTTGATCAACGTCACGGGATCAAGTGTTCTGCCGATCGACTTGCAGTGGAATCTTTCCTTTGCCCAGACGACGCCCTATCAAGCCATCGCTGCCTTGAATCGGCTTGAGATATAAACTAGTTAATTCTCTTTGGCTGATGGAAAATAAAGGCTTCGTTCTGATTGACCCAAGTGTAACGGACTCGCAGCAGATGAGAATCGCAGGCTACAAGTGTGCTTAAGTGTCTTAATGTGTGCTTCCCTCAATGGATAGGGATCTACCTCCGTGTAAGAACATATTCACTAGTATTCACTACTTCTGAAGGTCAATGGATTCCTTTGTTATGAAAATTTATGACAGTGGCCAATCAGAAAGTAGCATGACGTAATCTCGTTCCCTAGGGTCCAAGAGGTACAACAATACACAGGACTCCCATTGAAATATAGAAGAACAGAGAAGAAAATATCAAAATAACACTTTTTTTATCGGAAGGGTGAGCTCCCTGTGCTATTGTGCGTGAATTTACGAGGAGGCGCTTTAATGGGTGTCAACTGCTTTTCCCTAGGTGTCAACTGCTTTTCCCTAGGTGTCAACTGCTTTTCCCTAGGTGTCAACTGCTTTTCCCTAGGTGTCAACTGCTTTTCCCTAGGTGTCAACTGCTTTTCCCTAGGTGTCAACTGCTTTTCCCTAGGTGTCAACTGCTTTTCCCTAGGTGTCAACTGCTTTTCCCTAGGTGTCAACTGCATTTCCCTAGGTGTCAACTGCTTTTCCCTAGGTGTCATCTGCCTTTCCTTAAGTGTCAACTGCGTTTCCCTAGGTGTCATCTGCCTTTCCTTAGGTGTCAACTGCCTTTCCCTAGGTGTCAACGGTATTTTCCTAGGTGTCAATCGACTGTCTTTTCCTACGTGTCAATCGACTGTCTTTTTCTGGGTGTCAACTGCTTTTCCCTAGGTGTCACCTGTTTTTACCTAGGCGTCAACTATTTTTCCCTAGGTGTCACCTGGTTTTACCCAGGGGTCAACTGCCTTGACCTAGGTGCTTTCCTTTGAATATAACACCCACAACCAAGGGATAGCCCAAAAACCTCTGAGAACACGTATCAATGTGCGTGAGCAATAAAAATGATAAAAAGTGAAATCAAATCGTGCAAAATAACCACTATTCACATTTGTTACTTGAGCACTGGCGAATACGTCTGAACGGAGTAAGTGCCTTGTTTTGCGGATCTACAGAAATAGACCTCTTTACCTTGGGCGTAATGTTGTCCCATTTCAGATCACGTGGCATTCATTTGAATAGTCTTTCTTTGTTTGGGTTGCTTCCATATGCATATATCATTCGGTGCGTAGCAGAAAAACAAAGAAAGAATACTCAGGGGAATGCCATGTGATCTGAAAGTGGACAACATTACGCCCAAGGTAAAGAGGTCTATTACGTGGCCAATTTAAACATCTGTTTTCGTCTTATTTGAATTCCTTTCTATAAAATACTTTGCGTGGCTTGAGCACACAGGCGCCTTTTTGCGTGAGTATGTAAATATGTCATCAATATTGAATGTTTGGCTTGAGTGCGCAGACGCCTTTTTGCGTGAGTATGTAAATACGTCATCAGTATGGAATGTTTGGCTTGAGTGCGCAGACGCCTCTTTGCGAGAGTCTCTTTCGTCGAGCGCTAAGTTGTGTCGGCTTTCGCAGGCTACGAGACCGCTGATGGTTTCCGAAGCGGAGCTAAGCCGTCGCAAGTTTAAATATCAAAAACACCAGTGCTCAAGTGCTAAATGTGACCTCGGTCTGTCAATGATGACAAGCCTACACAAATGCGGACATCACCATTGCTATAGCAACCACAAAGAAGCCGCTGACCACGTTAATGGCAGAGCTTGTGGTGGTGCCGACGGGACCCTGGGTAGTAGACGCGTTGGGATCCACGTTGGTTTTTACCACACGGCTGTTCAATGGCTGTACAGGACGATGGTTATCCACAATGGTATGCACACCGTCCTCCTGTTTGAGGGCACGCAATTTAGCAATCTGGAACAATAAAGGATACAGTTAGACAAGAGCGGTAAGACTAGAGGATTTGATTGCGAGCTAGCCTGAGTAGCCCTTGCACAGCCCGCTAGGTCCTCTACGTAAGAACCATTGATATTACAGTAATGCGCCACCAGACATCGATTGGTTGACGGAGAAAAAATGGTGCCATTCAATCTAGCGCTATAGCGGTCGTTATGGTTTCGACCGCTTGGAATTCCCTCGCATTCTTAGTGTTACCTGTTGTTCCGGCACTTGCAGTGCGTCTTTCATTACGGACCAAATAACCGACTGGTCACATGAAGGCGTGGTGAGTGAGCCTCTATAACGGTAAAAATGCATGTTGCTAGGTAACAAGTTGTCGAGATTATGAGTCTGATTCAATTCGCCAGTGCTGGAAGCTGTGGAAATAAAATGGGTCAAATTATAGCCTTTCTTAGAAGTAACACGTGCACTTTTACTAGAAATCTTTCAGCAAGAAAACGCGTTCCATGAAAACGCACGCTTTTTTTAGCAGAAGCGTGCCAAGACCTTGCAGCTGAACGGCTATTGTCTTACTAAGCAGAGCTATTGTCTTACTAAGAAGGGCTATTGTCTTAATAAGAAGGGCTATTGTCTTAATAAGAAGGGCTATTGTCTTAATAAGAAGGGCTATTGTCTTACTATGAAGGGCTATTGTCTTACTATGAAGGGCTATTGTCTTACTATGAAGGGCCATGTCTTACTATGAAGGGCTACTGTCTTACCATTGAGTACCGATTCGGCTCTGTTTAGATAAGCATCGACAGCACTTTGAGCTGAACCAATCTACAGAATTAAAATGAAAAACCCTTTGACACTCGAATTTCAAAATGCACCAAACTGTGACTCGGGCGCAAATTTGAACATACAAACTCAGGGTCATAACTTTCGTGCCTTTTCCACGGCACACAACGAGACGCCTCATAAAATGGGCTTGGGTATCGTATTTCGTCATTTCTAGGTATTTCGTCATATCGTGTTTCATCATTCCTAGGTATTTCGTCATAGCGTATTTCGTCATTTCTAGGTATTTCGTCATATCGTATTTCGTCATCTCTAGATATTTCGTCATATCGCATTTCGACATTTCTAGGTATTTCGTCATATCGCATTTCGACATTTCTAGTTTCGTCAAATCGTATTTCGTCATTTCTGGGTATTTCGTCATAGCGTATTTCGTCATTCCTAGGTATTTCGTCCTATCGTATTTCGTCACTTTCTAGTTATTTCGTCACTTGCTGGATTCGTTACATACCATTAAGAAGACTCCAACAACAGCGAGTCCATCTTGTTTATCAATGGCCACGCTTATGTTGTGGTAATTCATGCTGTAGAACACCATGTGCATCTTGAAAGATAATAAACAGAAGTCAGTCAGCGTACTTGGGTTAAAGAGGTCTAGAGCAGATTTCGTATGACTGTGAAAAGTACCGTGACAAAGTTGTTCCGCGCCGCGACCGTGACCGTACCGCGACTACGCGATTTCATTGGCGATTTCATTCCATTTACAGCAGGCCAGGTTCCGTACCGCCACCGCGACAGTACCGCGCCGTGTCACGGCACTTTTCACAGTCATACGAAATCTGCTCTAGTTAACGGCCGTAGACTACCATTAGCGTGAGACACATTAAGGTACAGTAGACGACTCTTTGTTACTCGCCGTGTTACTCAGTGGCGGAGCATTGGCCATCGACCACAAGCCTCCATCTTGTTCAATTTGGGGCAACTTTCTCCAATTTCGCCCCCAACTTTGACTTTTCTTCCTTATTTCTGCCTCAACACCCCACCTCAGACGAGTACCACGTCAAGCCTGCCTAGTAATGTGGTCTTTCTACTTCCTAAGCGTGCGCCCAATCCATCTCCATTTCCTTCTGCCAATTAGCCTCCTCCTGGTCAGTATTTCTGCATAGGTCCTGTTACTAGCTGATCTTTTCTGACCACCATATCCCGATACGGTCACTCCTACCATTTTAACCTTCAAGTACACCCCCACCCCCCGGTTCCGACAACAGAGCAGATTTCGTATGACTGTGAAAAGTACCGTGACACGGCGCGGTACTGTCGCGGTGGCGGTACGGTACCTGGCTGCTGTAGATAACTGAAACCGCGTAGTCGCGGTACGGTCGCGGTCACGGTCGCGGCGGGGAACAACTCTTTCGCGGCACGTTTCACAGACATACGAAATCTGATCTAGTAGTGCATTTGCTCCTCTTGGGGGTTAACTTATTTATTTATTTATTATCGGTATTCAAACAGGCTAGTCAAATCAGCTATATACTGGTTTAAATTGAGGCCTGACTTTATTTCACCAAATTCTATTCCCCATCCCTTGAATTTTGCTATGGACCTCATCCTGTTTGCTTCCCCTAGGGTTGGAAGCAATTTTCCCGACGATCACCCCTGCATATTTTAGGGGGAGCCTAAAATACCTCAGCAGCCCTGAAATCCCCATCAATGGTATGTTCGGAGCCTCTTGAACTGTCTGCTCCCCAGTGCAGATGCATCTGCGCTAAACAATACTTCGTCGGCAATCCGCCTCCGCTCACACAAAACGTCTTGTCATCTTTGGGCGTGATCTTTAATGTGTGGCCATTGTTTGTGACCGTGAAAGCGGAGCCTGTAGAAAGAGGAAGCGTAAAGCTGTGATATGCAACGATTATAATATCCATACGAGACCCTATGAGGCCTAACGCTAAGGCGCCTTTAATCGCAAATCGAGACAAAGAAATTTCGCTTAAGGTGACTCCACGAAAAGGAGTCCAAGCGTATTTTCTGTAAATATAAATTCGGTCATGTCATAACTTTTATAATATTCGTGTGACGGATATTACACTTGTAGAAAAGCAGTAGGAGGTATCTTTTATCACTTTGATCTCTTTTTTGCGTTAATACCAAAACAAATGCAATTTTTTACAGATAGATACCTGTTAGGGGTCCGTTCTAGCAACTCACATTTGTTGTAGCCTAAATTTCAGACGTATTTTCCCTCGTAAAAAAATATACGAGAGAAAATTACGAGGGGAAATACGTCTCGTTGGTACCTTTTAGGGGTCAAAATCAACTAAGCGACGCCATGTTTGGTAACATTTAGGGGTAAAATCGAAAGTTCCCGACAAGCACCCCCGCCCGAAAAATGAGGAGAGTTCCCCCTCCGGGTAAAAAACAGCAAAAAATCGTGTGCATACCTGGAGGAACTGTACTGAAATTGTGGAACATCAGATGTCCAAGTGAGCTCTCGTATGTGACGTTAGCTGTCACAATGTTGATCGGAGATTGGTGGCTACCGTTACAATTCGGATAAATATTTGCCCAATTGCTGGGGCCTGTTAGATGGAGAAAAAGATAAGGGTTAGTTCAGTAATGCCTTCAGGAGTTTAGGGACTTTGCAATAATGATAGTCATAATGCAGGGGGGGGGGGGGGGGGCTTTTTCTAATCTTATGTCTCTTGAGGGGGGGGGGGGGATGTGTGTTCAATATAACTTCTTGAAGGAGGGGGTTGACATCTAATTGTTGCTTCAAATGCAATAATCCTGATAATGGCCACACACTATAATAACTGATACAGTACATTACATATAACATAACAATAATATCAGGCTTTTTTCTATCATATCACTGATGTGTAAGCCTTGGCGCGTTAAACCTATAACATTTTAGTGCACGGGATTCCTGAATCCCGCGCATCATAAAAAAAAAACACATGATGAATACCGAACAAAACCGCCGTTTTTGAAACGCTCACGGCCAAAACCAAATTTGGAAGTATTAGCGGTTTTCACGTTGCGATTGCTTTGCGTTCTCATTGGCTACTCATTTTCTCAGCCAATCAAATTCTGTAGTAGAATACATAGAGGATATTACATGGCCGCGCGGAGATACGAATTTAACTTCGAGTGTTGAAAATTTATCTCACGAGTGAGCGTAGCGAACGAGTGAGATAAATTTTAACACGAGAAGAGAAAATTCGTATCTCCAAGCGGTCATGTAATGTTCTGTTTATTATATAAACATCAATGAAATACCAAATTCAAAATTTATTTGAGTTAAGCTTAAAAATCGAGCATTGAGCAAAGGCAAGTGTGATATTTTCACATGTGAAAATAACATGATATTTTCACGTGTGAAGATATCAAGTTTTCGCGCGGGAGATCACCCGGTATTTCATTGGTGTTTATATATATTATTAGAAAATAACACCTATGTTGTATTGTGAATGTGCGCATTCTGATTGGTTAAAAAGCGTGTTTGTAAGAGAGCTGAGAAACACGATTGTCACGCAACGCTGTCGCGCGTGTGTATGTTATTTTCTAAAAGCAATAAAAATACTTTCTGCGTGCTCTCTGGTTTCTTACAAACACTCGGGGAATGTTGGTCGAACTGATAAAACTTGAAAGACACTCGCCTTCGGCTCGTGTCTTTCAAGTTTGATCAGTTCTCCCAACATCCCCCTCGTGTTTGTAAGAAAGCAGAGAGCACGCGGAAAGTACTTTTATTGCTTAAATAAAATTGTGTAATTACTTAAGTTACCTAGTAATTGGTTCGGCTTGCAACTGAGAAAAAAGCCATTCAGGAGCAAGTCGTGATTCTCTCGATTCTGATTGGCTTCACTGCTCTATTTTGAAGAGACGGTAGATCCCCTTCTGATAAGACTTTCGTCGACATTTGCCAGAAAACACTGACTTTTGAGCAAGAACTTCCAGAAATTTTAGTGACTCCATGTTTCTATGCATCCTCAGCTTAGCAGCCAGGCCTGATCTATTTTGAGCATCCACAGGCCACCCGCGCGGATCGACCCAGTCCCTTTATAGGCATTTTGCTAAACGACGGCTTATTTTTGATATGACAAATATCCGGAAAAAAACAACACTTTAGAAAGCCGGCTCAGGCTATTTGCCATAACAAAACAATCTATTAGAAGAAGGTGTTAATTATTGTATCTATGATTTACATCACGGAATATGAGTTTCTGTAAACTCATAAGAGGGATTTTGGGGGTTTTATTTCACGACTCGTTAGCATCTATCCACACAAAAAGTAAGTGAGAGTTGTGGGGAGGGGGTGTCCAAAACGTAACGGAGCAAGTCCTCAGAGACAATGACTTTTTCACGTCTCTTCCATTGACTCACCTTCTGAACTCGACCGATTGTAGTTCCATGATCCTGAAAAGAAAAAGAATGATACAGAATACATGGAGTCGATGGGATTGATAACCTAATTATATAGCCAGCTCGAAATCCCATTGTGCCGGCAGATCGATTTTTCTTGAATCGTCCAATTATTTTTAAATTGGATCGCGCGCGCTCTAATTGGACAGTTCGCACCTCAAATTGGACAGTATGGTTTTGAATATGGATGTTATATAATTAATAAATAACAGGACTCCATGCTTGTCCAATTAAGAAAAAAAATGGATGATTCCTCGGAACTCCAAATTGGACTCGGCCTGCGGCCTCGTCCAATTTTGGAGTTCCTCTGAATCATCCAATTTTTTCCTAATTGGACAGCATGGAGTCCTATTATATATACTAATTTTTGTATATATCGTCAAGCATAATGTTAAATTAACCAGGAGTTTGGGATTGCCCTGCTTCTTTGAAAACAAATCCCCAGAAACAACTACGCACTTAAAATTGAAGATGTCACTGCTTTATATTGTTGAGATCGGGATTTAGGCGAATTTTTGTCAATGCCTATCGTGCGTGACGCGGTCTACCTGTGTCACTGTTCCAGGCTCTTTTGGGTCAGAACAAAGATTGTGTCGTTTTTAACTCGTGGGTTGCTATGGTAACCCCGAGTTGTTGGGGGACCCGATGTCACTCACTCCGGTGTAAACTTTTCTACATTAGCATAATTAGCATAATTGATTATTTGTTTAGTTATGTGTTCATTTTACCTACCCCTCCCTCGAATCATTCGCTTATCTTTTCGCTCCCCATCCACTTTGCTGTCGGTCACCCATCCAAATACTAACCCTGCCGGATCGTGCTTAACTTTAAAAGATTGACCGAGTCAGCGCTTACCAAGTGCGCCACGGGGACTTCGTGACGTAATCACTCAGGAAAAACTGATTTATATGTGTCAAACGTCCCATCGCAGGTTCTCTGTCTCATAATCTCTCACAAGTTCACTGTGTTTTGAAAGGCTTAAAATAATCTTAAGTTGACTATGTACGAATTCGAACAATATTCGACCGATGTGTATGCTCTCATGACCGTGAGATACGAATCTCCGATGTGAATGCTCATGAACGTGAGATACGAATCTCCCAAACTTCGCCGGCAAACTTCAGGTTCACTCAGTTCACTGTCTCGCAAGTTAACTGTTCACTGGACTTGTATCTTCCCTAAAGCCGAAAATCACGACTTTTACTCATCGAACATTGTTGTTGTGATGCTAATGTCTTTGCCAATGAATCGTATCCCGTCAACGGTTTCAGTTCGCGGCTTGAAATTACTCTTACTACGAGACTCGTGTTTTAAAGTGCCGAGAATCTGCCAGCTGCCGCACTCTCGCCACTGCTAGACTGTTGTCACGCCGAAGGTTATAAAATATTTTTTGGAATCTTAGTAGTGGTTATGACTCATTATTATCACTACGCGCGGTACTCTGACAGGAATTAAGAAGCGATTCATCGCCAAATCACACCGGTGAGCAGAAACCTCAACAACAACAAGCTTAGTCTCATGTTCGAAGCGAAGGCGAACAAGTTGTTTACTAGAAAAAGAAAATATTCTGGAACCGAAACATAAACTCGCTATCAGTCTGGGAAACAAGTGAAACAGTACTTAATTCGACAACCACGGACAGAACACCGACGAAAAATGGAGGGCTCCGGAGATATTGGTTGGATTTATCTGTGTTTTTTTGGTGTGCTTTCGTTTCGAGGACGGGAGGGATGGCGAGAGCTGACTAGAAGTAACTAAGCCTACAAAAAAGCAGTTAAAAAACATTTGCCATGTTTTCAATTGTATTGTCTTTTAGGATTCTTAATACCCTGCTAGCAGAGTAGATTTTTATGTGCTTTTAAAAGTTGTGATTCTTTTTGTTTCATGTATTAACCTAAGTTTGTAATTTCAACGGGCGAAATAATTGTGAACGATACGATTTTTTTGCCTTTATCTAAGCTTACAGTATTCAATTAGGCTGGACGAACACTATCATGCTTGTATTATTTGGCCTTGTGTAGTGATAATAATGATAATAACATGACTTTTGTCGGGCATATAGTTGATTTGTGTCCCTCGTAGCATGCTACTCGGGCCCCAGACGTCCGCGGAGTCCAACCTTGAGGTTAACACATTTCTTCTTTTTCTTTTTAAAATCCTTTAGATAAAAAAAAATGATGTTCTCGAGAACAATATTGAAATACTTTGAGGCCGGTTTTTTTTTTCACTTTCAAGGAAAAATCCAGCTTTCAAAATCGCGCCAAAAGTTGGGAGCACTGAAGCTCCAATTAGCTCATACATTTACTGTGGATTGAAAACGCCCGATTTTAATATTCAGCAATAATTAATTTTTAACTCTGCTGGATTCAAAATGTAAACATTGGAACTGGCTTATACCCGTCCGTTTCCACAGACAGAATGTTATTTTTTCCCGGGGGGAGGGGGGTTCTCCCATGTTTTTGGGGCGGGGGTGCTCGTCGGGAACTTTGATTTTACCCCCAAAAGGTACCAACAAGACGATTTTTCCCTCGTAATTTTCTCTTGTATTTTTTGAGAGCGAAAATACGTCTGAATTCAGGCTTCAGACAAGCGTGATTGCTAGAACGGACCCCTAACTGGTACCTATCTTTAAAAAATTGAAAGTTTTTAAATTTTACCCCTCAAAGGCACTACGACGAGCACCCCCCGCCCCAAAAATATTGGAGTCCCCCCCCCACCCCTGGATTTTTTCCGGGAAATTTCATTTTTTTAATGAGCAACCCCACCTATTCAATATGAGAGCCTTCCCCGCCCTGTCCTCTTCACTCTTCATTACCCACGAGTTGGCGATAGCTATAGCTTTGATTCTGCAAAAGCTGCAAGTTGTTACAAAGTTTTCGGCAAATTATAGTAAGAAATAAGCTAGGGAAACTTCTGGTTTTCGAAATATGGTAAGTAGAAAATTCCATGCAAGGAAATTTTAGAAAACAAATTTTAACGGAACTATCTTGATTTTAGTGAGCATTCCATACTGGCCTTCCCTCTACGAATCTGAACTATTTCTGCCGCCATATTTCCCTAATTATACCATGATCAGGGCACCTGCCATGATACAACTGAGACCGTGAACTGAGGGGAGGGGGATGCAGGCTCACTGCTCACTGCACAGATCAAAATCTTTCTACTTTGTACACAAAAATGCCCGCAGCCTCCCCACCTAGGATATAACAATTGCTCACCTCCAGCGGCTTGTGATACTAGAGTGAAAACAATTAGGAAGATCAAGAGCAGCAACCTCTCCATTTCGGCAAAGGGATATTTCCTAAAACTGGAAACAAAGAGGCGTTGTAGTTACAGCTGTTTCAGGTAACACGCGACTTCGCCGTTGGCAGATTCTTGGAATTTGGCAGTTGGGTTTTTTTGCGCTGTCCATCAATACAATCGTGTGAGCCAATCAGATCCTTGCCCAGTGCATTTGTTTGGCTTCCCTTGCGAGACATGTCGCGACAGAAGCCAATTCACTGCACTAGGCGATTTGATTGACTTCACAGAAATACCCAACTGCCAAAAAATGTTTTGAACGCGCTAGGTCGCGTGTTACCCGAAACAGCTGTAACATCGGTACATAGATCAGTACCAGAAAATAACCTGTCACAGTGACGAAAACGTTTTAATTGGGAAATGTTCTTACTGAAAAGAAATGGAAAGAACACTCCGTTATCTTCAAATTCCTAGCTCAGCAAAATATTTATTGCGGTCTTCCTGTGTTGCCACGAGTTAATAAGCAATTATTGGATGAGGTTTTTTAGTCCAGTCATTCTATGGTTTGACCCGTCACTAATTGCAACAGAAGGTTTTTCTTCACAATATTGGTCAGTTGAACGTACTAAACAACATACTAAAAGTCCTAAAAAATCCTAGCACGGGAAAGCCTCTAAAATGAGCATCATTGATACGCGCGCTCTCCTGCAACATGAAAACGAGGCTGAAACCGGAAGTAGCGCTATTTTGCCCGTTTAATAGTATTTTCTGACCAATTTTCGAGGATTTGTCGTAATTCTATGAATGACAAGCTGTTCAATCAATTAATATGGTATTTGCATATCATTTATGCTTAAAAAGAGTGTTTTGAGTTTTCGGTCTTCTCCGCTTCCCTCATATGTTAATTGTTTGCGTAGTTTTTTTAACATAAACATTAACAAAGGCGACAAAAAAATATGAAAGAGCTCTACGGTTATCGTTTTTGTTTCAATAGTCAATTATAAATATATTTATAAAGGAAAAAGCAGTTCAAAATTGAAAAAATTGTCCCGAGACCATCATTAATCGGGGAGTTGCAGAGTCCCTTTGCAGTGGCAACAGGCGGGTGTGATCATTCTGTTATACTTGCGGCAAGGAGTAATTATCGTAGTGTGCTACATCCTGTTGGTGCTACATCCTGTGGTACAGTTGCATCTTATAATGCGTAGAAGGTTGTCCGGCGCTCAACCAACAGCTCTTCCCTGCAGCCGCGATCTCCTTTCGAGTGCTATAAGTCTGCTGGAACACGTTGGCTTGCTCTCGGAAACGATCGAATGAGATGAAATTCTGGAGTGACGCGCCACTGTAGTTTCGCGAAGTCGTGTCCCATCCCAGGAACATGTGTAAAGAATATCCAGATACACCTCCACTCCTAGCTGAGCTCGAATTTTCAGGACGTTCCAAACGCGTCACAAAGTGTTGCCCTTTTGCTAGGGGATGAAATACAAATTCACGACCGCCTGGTATGGTGTGGAGGTGCGACCGCCTGGTATGGTGTGATATAAGCGAACAAGTTGAAGTGATCCCCCTCTGAAAGTACTATGAATAACGCTCCTTAGAGCTGTTTAAAGTTTTCGTGATCCCCACAACACCCTATTTGAGCTAGTGCTACGCAGTTCAAATAGGAAGAATAAAGGCCATGGCATGCCTCTTTCGGTGCGCGTGATTTGATAAGGGCATTTCATCGAGCCCTGAAAAAATGTAGGAGAAAATGCCACTTTGTATATAGTTGACAAACCAGGTAGATTTTTTTCTTCCTCATGCGCCGCAAATTACTCATAACCTTTCCAAGAGTAGGATAGGTGAATTCTACGATGTGCGTGAAGCGCGGAACAAATGACGCAATTATATAAAGCGCGATGCAATTTTTATCGTATCCAGTTGTGAAAAATGCAAATGAATAAAAGTTGCTGCAATTGGTTGCAGCTACCCCTCTTTCGAGAGATCTCCCTTTCGCTCGCCCAAACATAGAAACATCATATTACTCCTCCTGGCGATAAATGATCACCAGCCCTTGACGTGCGGCGCCTTATGTTGTAACAAGAAGGAGTTTGGTTTTAGCGGAGGTTATTTACACGATCAAAATTCTGTTATTTGTGCCCGGGATTGTCACAATATCATCACCGCGCTCTTTACTAGCATTATTTATTCATGTACTCCTTTTTTTCCCCGTATGACGATTACATCCGTCCTATTGGTTGCGCATGGCTCACTGCATATCACGGCAAACTTCAGCCATTTGGGGTTCGGATTTATTTGCTGGCAGTGTACCGGCGGCAAAGAAAAAAATGTCATTTGAATTCCAAGTTGAGAAAAAAAAAAAGAAAGTGTCAAAATAGGGTACGCACTAGCCCTTCGGCTGATTTCAAATGTCGCACCCTGTGTAGGCGTGACACCGAAACAAACATGTGCTCTCTATATACGCGAACGAGCAGGAATAGGTTCGGCCCGTGTAATAGCACTATCGTAGTGCGTATGCAAACCGCAAACAGAAATGTGTATGTTAGTCTCTCGGTAGAGCAGTCCAGGGCCGCACTTGGGCAGACTTTTCTGACTTTGCGATATGAAGCTTTGCCAGCTGATTGACTAAAACACAACAGCGCCGACGAGCAGCGCTGTCTTTTTTGCCAGACTTTTGTAGGAAAAATAGAATTCGCAGTCAAGAAATATAACTCTAAACAGAAGCAGAAATAGGAAAGCAACGGCAAACCTATTTCACGCTAGCGCTACCCAGGCTACCCAGGCCGGGGAGGGGGGATGCTAATCTAGAAAAGCGGACCAACGTGGTTTGAATTTATTTTTATTGAGAAACCGCTGTCAAAATTCCCTAGGAAAAGCAAGTATAATAACTGGCTGTATGCCAAAGTTATCGCAGTCTTCTGTTTGGCCCATTTAATCACTAATTCACCGATCTCGCATTCATTGTTATACCCCTAGTTACTGTTGAGCTACGTCGGACAAGCCAAATTTTATCTTCGGCAAAGAGCGCGGAAAAGACACCGATTGCAGGGAGGTGTTAGAAGTTGTTGCATGCAATTTGGATTTACATTTTTATCTTGAAAAGCTGAATAATTATTGAACAATCTTCGATATTCAAGTTTGTTGCTCGGACATTTTGAATTCCGTAGGGAAAACTTCCTATTGTTTGCTATGAGTGGGCGGAGCTATCGTCAAAATAGGGATCGGTCTATTAATCATTTTTTAGTATCCATTCTCTTTTGTCCCGCCTGAATTCGAAATACGAAGCCCTTTTATGTGGACCTTTTGTCACTTGGATGTGTGTGTGTGTGCGACCACAGTCTTAGAGCAAAACGCTTTGCCTAATTTTCGGCAAATCTTTGCTGGAAAATTATTATGTGGCAAACATGAAAACTTTGCAAGTAATACCTTGCCTTATTCATCTTGAGTTTGCTCCTCTAAAATAATATGATACAAAAAAATTGGCTAGAACCACTTCAAACTCGTTCGTGTAATCAGTGAATGTAGCGTTCAGTACAAGCAAATAAACTTTTGAAAAACTCATGCTCATTGTTCTTCTAAAATTGCTCTTTTAAAATCGAAGAATTAGATATTTCTACATAGAATACATCTCCATGAAATTGCTCAATGTAAATTGGGAAAAAATCACTCGCAGTCGCCTATTAGTGTGTGCATAACTAACAGGGAAAACCCTCACTGCTAATCCCGCGTACTCTCCACAAAACTGCTCCAGAGAATTGAGTTGACGGCTGATTCTTTGGTATGTCTACCTGTAGAAAGATGATTCTAATCTTCATATAGTAACTGAGGCAATTCTTCTCGAGCGGTTCTTAAGTGACTCTTTCTATTCAGATGCTTGTGTGGCGGCAAAGAAACGCAACACTTTTAGTAGTGACGGGCTTACTCAATCAGGTAGCTAGACCTTCGCATTCGTAGCAGATTCAATCAACTTTATTTTATATTCATAATCATGTAAAGTTTGTTTGAGACAGATTGTGGTGTCAAAACATGCGAGCAAGAAAATTGCGAGTTCAACATTCTATTAATGCTCAATTTGCTCAAGAAATTTTCAGCAAGAAACACTCAGCAGTTTGAGAGGAAAATAAAAAAATAAAATAAAACATAGTCTACACGATTAATATTAATATTAGGATTGAAATTTTGGATATCTTATGGACATTTCCTTGCACAAAAGAAAGAAATCTTGGATAATATTTAGGAAGTATTATGCACAGCCTCGTTTTCATGCAGAAAAAAATCCTTTCCAAGGCGACCTAAAAAACGCTATTTTTCACCGTGTTCCCGTGATAGGATTTCTTAGGACTTTTAGTATGTTATAAAGGGGGACTTTCTGCACCTGAAACCGTCGAGAAACCTTCTGTTGCAATTAGTGACAGGTTGACCCCTTTTTTTCCATAGAATGACTGGACTATTTGTGATCTCCAGAATAAACAATGTCGAGACAGGTGGAATCAGGCGAGGCCGTGAGGCCGAGCCTGATTCCACTTGGCGAGATATTGTTTATTCTGGAGATCACAAAAACCGAATTCAATAATTGTTTTATTATACATTGATTCAGTAGAAACACTTTTATTTCTGTCAAGCAATTTATGTTGCACAAGCGCCGTGTTAAATAGGGAAAGTGCTCTACTCCCATGACGCATTGCGCGCGTATCAAGAATCAGCTAGCTGATTCTTGAAGAATCAGCATGCTGATTCTTGGATACCCTCAAAGTGCGTCATTCCCAAAGTAAAGCGCGCGCTCTTAGCCAATCAGAATCGATATAGTGAGTACAATGTATAATAATTATTATTATTAAGACACACCAACTGCATGGAGATACTCTTCGAAGCTCATGTCTGGGATAAAGTATCTGCATGCTGTTTCATCGGAAACTATCGGGGGTGGAAGCTGAATAATGAATAACGGGTCTTGTGTATCAGTCAATTCCAGCGGTGACCATGCCCCCCCCCCCCCTCCCGGGACACCGTGGGGCATTTGCACACCACTGGGTTCCCTGGGGTGGGGAATTTTGAAAATTTTGCCGGCCCCGGGGGGTCGGGATTTGTTTATCTCCAGGGGAGGGGGTAGGGAATTTTGGCTCTCTTTCATAATCTTTAGCGCGTCGAGTTTTGCGGAACCCGTTCACTTTCCTGACCATGAGTTATAACTATCAATTGGCAGTTACGATGTCGCAGTTACAGAAAATACGCCACACAAAATAAAATGCTGTGAGCAGCCCGTATACGCCACTCTAGTGTTGAGATTGAGAGATGCCGGGGACGACAATGAATGGAATTTGTAGCCAAATGGCTACAACAACCGCGAATGGCCGAGAGAAATTAGTGGAGACTTTTGAAGGTGTGTCTACTATTGTAATACCTTAGTACTAGAAGAAGGGAATTTCAATTACGATTTGAGACTGACGGATTTGTTTCACTTGTTTACTTATATTTTGTCTCGCTTTCAATGAAATGACAACTCGTTCAGAGACGAGAAAACTAAAGTATAGTTGAAAAAACGAATTATAAATGCTCGGACAGAATGAATGGAGTTGAAGTTCTGAGCGGAAATATTTTGTTGTGAAGCTTTGTAACGCAGTGTCGATGGAATCTGTGTCTTTTTCTGGTCCCGGGGGAGGGGCATTTGTCCATTTTTCGTCTTCCCCACCGTGGGGTATTTTGCATCTTCTCCAGCCCGGGGCGGGGAATTTTACTTTTAATTTTAGAATGACCAAAATCCCGGGGGTTGCCCGGGGGACCGCTGGAATTGACTGATACATAACTTGGTCCAGTAACTTGTTGCAAACTGTTGTCGTGTCCTCGTATTGTATATTATGTCTAGGCGAAGCTCAACAAATAAATAAAATAAAGCATACAACTAGCCGATGAAGTATCGAGACGTCTGCGTGTCTGCTTCAATAAATCAATAATCTGAACGTGACTGAGTGGTCCCCCAAAGCGCGTCCCGGTGTGTTGGTGTGGTTTGGGGTCAATATCTTGCCTCCCGGCAAAAAGATATGCATTCATGGAGCTCTGTACCATTTAGTGCGGATAATAGACCTCCTCGGCTTGGGCGTAATGTTTTCCCATTTCAGATCACATGGCATTCCGATGAGTATTCTTTCTTTCTTCTTCTGCTAAATGAACTAGGTTTTTTCAGTGGTGTTTAAGGCCGCACTTGCGCACATTTAATGATATCGTATCTATCACGCCACTGTATGACATTTATTCATTTATACTTTCGCTTGGGTCAAGCGACACGTCATTTCATATAAAGGGCTAACCCGTATACGACCTCTCCCTGTGGCGTGGATAGCTCAGTTGGGAGAGCATTGCACCGGTATCGCAAAGGTCGTGGGTTCGAATCCCGTTCTATGCCTGATTTTTTCTCAGGTTTTTTCAGTGGTGTTTAAGGCCGCACTTGCGCACATTTAATGATATCGTATCTATCACGCCACTGTATGACATTTATTCATTTATACTTTCGCTTGGGTCAAGCGACACGTCATTTCATATAAAGGGCTAACCCGTATACGACCTCTCCCTGTGGCGTGGATAGCTCAGTTGGGAGAGCATTGCACCGGTATCGCAAAGGTCGTGGGTTCGAATCCCGTTCTATGCCTGATTTTTTCTCAGGTTTTTTCAGTGGTGTTTAAGGCCGCACTTGCGCACATTTAATGATATCGTATCTATCACGCCACTGTATGACATTTATTCATTTATACTTTCGCTTGGGTCAAGCGACACGTCATTTCATATAAAGGGCTAACCCGTATACGACCTCTCCCTGTGGCGTGGATAGCTCAGTTGGGAGAGCATTGCACCGGTATCGCAAAGGTCGTGGGTTCGAATCCCGTTCTATGCCTGATTTTTTCTCAGGTTTTTTCAGTGGTGTTTAAGGCCGCACTTGCGCACATTTAATGATATCGTATCTATCACGCCACTGTATGACATTTATTCATTTATACTTTCGCTTGGGTCAAGCGACACGTCATTTCATATAAAGGGCTAACCCGTATACGACCTCTCCCTGTGGCGTGGATAGCTCAGTTGGGAGAGCATTGCACCGGTATCGCAAAGGTCGTGGGTTCGAATCCCGTTCTATGCCTGATTTTTTCTCAGGTTTTTTCAGTGGTGTTTAAGGCCGCACTTGCGCACATTTAATGATATCGTATCTATCACGCCACTGTATGACATTTATTCATTTATACTTTCGCTTGGGTCAAGCGACACGTCATTTCATATAAAGGGCTAACCCGTATACGACCTCTCCCTGTGGCGTGGATAGCTCAGTTGGGAGAGCATTGCACCGGTATCGCAAAGGTCGTGGGTTCGAATCCCGTTCTATGCCTGATTTTTTCTCAGGTTTTTTCAGTGGTGTTTAAGGCCGCACTTGCGCACATTTAATGATATCGTATCTATCACGCCACTGTATGACATTTATTCATTTATACTTTCGCTTGGGTCAAGCGACACGTCATTTCATATAAAGGGCTAACCCGTATACGACCTCTCCCTGTGGCGTGGATAGCTCAGTTGGGAGAGCATTGCACCGGTATCGCAAAGGTCGTGGGTTCGAATCCCGTTCTATGCCTGATTTTTTCTCAGGTTTTTTCAGTGGTGTTTAAGGCCGCACTTGCGCACATTTAATGATATCGTATCTATCACGCCACTGTATGACATTTATTCATTTATACTTTCGCTTGGGTCAAGCGACACGTCATTTCATATAAAGGGCTAACCCGTATACGACCTCTCCCTGTGGCGTGGATAGCTCAGTTGGGAGAGCATTGCACCGGTATCGCAAAGGTCGTGGGTTCGAATCCCGTTCTATGCCTGATTTTTTCTCAGGTTTTTTCAGTGGTGTTTAAGGCCGCACTTGCGCACATTTAATGATATCGTATCTATCACGCCACTGTATGACATTTATTCATTTATACTTTCGCTTGGGTCAAGCGACACGTCATTTCATATAAAGGGCTAACCCGTATACGACCTCTCCCTGTGGCGTGGATAGCTCAGTTGGGAGAGCATTGCACCGGTATCGCAAAGGTCGTGGGTTCGAATCCCGTTCTATGCCTGATTTTTTCTCAGGTTTTTTCAGTGGTGTTTAAGGCCGCACTTGCGCACATTTAATGATATCGTATCTATCACGCCACTGTATGACATTTATTCATTTATACTTTCGCTTGGGTCAAGCGACACGTCATTTCATATAAAGGGCTAACCCGTATACGACCTCTCCCTGTGGCGTGGATAGCTCAGTTGGGAGAGCATTGCACCGGTATCGCAAAGGTCGTGGGTTCGAATCCCGTTCTATGCCTGATTTTTTCTCAGGTTTTTTCAGTGGTGTTTAAGGCCGCACTTGCGCACATTTAATGATATCGTATCTATCACGCCACTGTATGACATTTATTCATTTATACTTTCGCTTGGGTCAAGCGACACGTCATTTCATATAAAGGGCTAACCCGTATACGACCTCTCCCTGTGGCGTGGATAGCTCAGTTGGGAGAGCATTGCACCGGTATCGCAAAGGTCGTGGGTTCGAATCCCGTTCTATGCCTGATTTTTTCTCAGGTTTTTTCAGTGGTGTTTAAGGCCGCACTTGCGCACATTTAATGATATCGTATCTATCACGCCACTGTATGACATTTATTCATTTATACTTTCGCTTGGGTCAAGCGACACGTCATTTCATATAAAGGGCTAACCCGTATACGACCTCTCCCTGTGGCGTGGATAGCTCAGTTGGGAGAGCATTGCACCGGTATCGCAAAGGTCGTGGGTTCGAATCCCGTTCTATGCCTGATTTTTTCTCAGGTTTTTTCAGTGGTGTTTAAGGCCGCACTTGCGCACATTTAATGATATCGTTTCTTCTGCTAAGCACCGAGAGATATATGAACATGGAAGCGTCCCAAACAAAGAAAGATGAATGCCACGTGATCTGAAATGGGAAAACATTACACCCAAGCCGGATATCAACAATACTTAACAACTATCCCCCGAAGGGGAGGTGAATAGTGGTGGATATATACTGAGACGCGAAGCGTCGAGGTATATATCCACCGCTAGGCACCGACCCTGAGGGGGATAGTTGTTTTAGTATATACCAAGTCAGTAGAATAAAATACGGTGGATTAAGGTTCAAAACGCAATATCGCGCACGAAACGAGCCGCCATTTTGAGAGTTTTCTCAAAACAAGTGCTGGATATCTACTATTTCAGGAACCAGTCAGAGCGCGCGAAAATGACTATTCACTGATTTGGTATATACTAATAGAAGATATCAACAGATATCAACAATACTAGAAGATCACACGATAACAAATGGTTGAGGTGTTTGCACCTAAACTCGTTTAATCGATTACGTCAAATGCAAACATGTTATCAAATGATAGCTTCAGACACAAACTGGACTTCAGGTTTTTGGTGGCATTTTTTCTTAAATAGACTCCCCCACGCCAGAATGGTTCGCAGCCTCTCGAATTTTTCGGAGTGTTACAGCTTACATCACATGTAATACGGCATCTAGTGACTGTCACTTTATCCCGTCCCCACTCGCGAAAAAAAAAAACATCTACCGGCAAGTGAAACTGAACGTTTTGACAGTTTGCCCGGCCGGTCCGATGTTCGAAGTGGCGCTGTTCGCTGACAGCTGATAGGCGGATCAGAAAATCCGAAGAATGTCAAACTTCGCAGTATATATTCTTCCTGATCAAAATACTTCCTTAAACTTCGTGTTATTGGCATTTGAATGCTGGACAGAATGTCAGAAGAATCAGAACTGTGAAGTTTCCCGCACAGGCAGAACTTGTTTAGTCGCCATGCGAGAACGGTAGGACACAATCGTCAGTAACAGTACGGGTACGTCATGCAGGACAAGCTGGCTTAAAAATCTATTAATCTGCATGCTCCAATCCTCTCTGTAGCTAATCTATTTTTACGATGCGTTGCTGGAGACGGCTTAAATCCGCGGCAATGGTATGTGAAGACTATTCTAGCGTTTGCATCTCAGTTAACCAAGTTGCGAAACAATGCAGAACTCTTATTGCAATTCAGCTGAAATTAAACAGTGGAAATGAAACAGTCGTACATGGGGAGCCAAGCCAATAAAGTAAAATGGGCAAGATTTTGTCCCGGAAAAAATATGTGATATGTGATACACAGCCTCAATCCAGACCCCTGCTGTTTAAATCGTGACAAGAGAAGAAAGAGATAGAGTACTGCGAGAAAATTAATTGCAGTTTATAATTATAATTTGTAATGATGATTAGAAAAGAAAAAAGCCCTGGAAATTTCCGCGGTTCATGTGCGATAAAATTGCAATTGCATGGCTTTCAAGCCCATTTTTTAAAGATTCATTTCACGGTGTATCCTATGAAAAAACGATTACAGTGAGCTCACTTTACCACCAAGGAGGTGCTAACACAATTTGTAATCCGCGATTATTTCATTCAATGCTATTTTACTTGCTAACGTTACCCAAAGAAGCCATCCTCAGACTTTCAGGTCGGGAGATGATATGGAGTATTTGGGGCCCTCATAATATCTTTGCGCTGTGAAATAGCTTTTCAGAAATACATTGTTTGCATATGAGAGGGCGTAGGGGTTCGCGGTACTACGAGATTCGAACAAATTTGCCTCGGTATTTCGGTAAAACTGCTAAAAAGACGCGATAATCCGATATCACTCCGCTCGGTACGCGGGATTTCACTTTAAAACGCGGATTTTCGGGGAAAAAAATCTGAAATGACAATTCGGTATTATCTTGTTTGCGGTGACCGGTATTTCATAGACCTGAGAGTTACAATTTCTTTTTCGTCGTGTTGAAGTTTTATACCATGCGAAACATTCTGCGTTTGGCTTCCTGAACCAGTTTATTTACACGGCCAGTCAAATGCAATGATTAGCATATTGTGGCGCGAATTAAAATGCGGGAGATTTCGATCAAAAGCACGGGAGGGGGAGGACGTGGACGAAGCTGAAATACGTGAATCTCCAACAAAATGGGCGCGCGCTGGTATCTCTGTTGCGGCAAGCTAATTGTAAAGCTTTCCGCGTTATCCTAAAGTATTCTTATTAAAATAGTTTCAGCAACTGTATTTAAACTTAGGCATCCGCCTAATTCAATAAAGTTTTCTTCGCTACTGGGCATTGTTAACAACAAATATTATGCGACTGCAGAGTGTAATAATCGCGGTTATGAAGTCCTATCAGGATTTTGTTTTTCAATCGAAATCTAATGGAATATTGAATAATTGACATTTCTTGCAGTGCTCTAGTACATTTCATACCTGCAACCCGTTTGACACAGAAGCACAGATCGAGAGTCGTAGACGCCCTGTCGCAGACTAAAGATGTGATAAAATCAATAAGTTCCTAACTATTATTATTATTAGCAAGCAACGGGGTTCCCGGTATCCATGGCAACAGGCACGGATGATGAGCCAGACACGAGTTGGTTGAGCAATCTTCTTTCTCTTTTCGTCATGCTTTCTAAGTCGGGGCCCGGCACCAATTACTCATATTAGGCGCGAGATAGAGCAAGGGGCAAAGTTGACAAACGTGCTCTATAACTGAAGATTTTGAAAAAAAAAAAACTTTTAAAAATCGAGCCCTATTTTGAATGAACAACTCGCAATACTCTTGAAGCGTTTCGTGACATGTCACGGTGCTGTCACGAGGTCCCTGCATGGTCTGAAGCCGAAAAAATTTCCTGCATAGCAAATTCGTAATACAATTCGCTGTAATTTTACGAAATAAATATCATACACATCCCCCTCAAAGATCAACTAGTCCACCCCTTTATACACCTATTCCAGTCGAAACGCTTGCACCTCCGGGCAACTGTCTGACAGCTCGCAATGCATCTTGGTAGTAAATAGGTATACTAAAACAGAATCATGGACACTGTTTTACGTTTGTCTTTGTTAGGCCAAATGGCCATACGACCATGCATACGCATCGCCCTGCTTATGTCGAATGATTCTACAAGACATCGTCATCGAAATTTTGTACCTAACACGAGAATTTCGTTCTTGTTAGTTTCTCCCATGACGCGGCATCGCGGGCTAGAACAGATGCTCGTCGTCTCTATTTGAGTGATTAGAATGGATCCCTTGAATCCGTTTGAAGAACTTCAAACTGTAACTTTGCGATCTTTACTACTTCGAAAATGTTTTAAAATAGCCAAACATTTCACTCTGATTTGGATGAGTCTTTCCCATTCTATTTCTTGAAATATGACAAGATTACTGTGAGTGAGGCAGAGGTGGATCCAGGAATTTCTGAAGGGGGAGGGGGGGGGGGGGGGGGGGCGGATAGTGAATACATGAAATTTTTCAAATTTCCTCCAGTAAATGTATGGGAAAATCCCCCGAGAAAGGGGGGGGGGGGTCCCCTCGCCCCCTTTCCCCCTAAATCCGCCCTGTAAAGTGGCACTCTGCCAAACTGCGTTTTTGGCTTCCCGTCAATCAAACCTGTTAAGACTGGCATTTTATGGTGGAAGTTTGGGTTTTGGAGCCTGGCTAGTCCTTATTAGCAGAAAGTGCTGTCGTTTTTATGGCAAATCCGCGCGGGTTGCCTGTGGTGTTCAAAACGTGTCTCAGGCCCCTCGGCGGGGGGTAAAATGTTTCTCGAGTATCTGCAAGTTCTAGTAAATTTTCCTGCTTTTTTCGCGAAGATATGAGGAAAAGTACTTACAGGCCTTCCAAATAAAATAAGGGGGAATTTCCTAATACGGAAGTTTTGCAACCTCGGCAAAACGACAGTTTTTGGCGAAATTTTATTGATGACAAATCTCGACACAAATCTCAAAGCCTGCGTGAAATCACCCAGAGCTGTTCACTCGTTTGATTGACGGAAGCCAAACCGTGGTTTGTTAGTTGCCGTACATTTCGCAGATTTGTGAAAATTGCAGTAATGTTTCATTTTAGTCAAGGACCAAGGTTGACAGCATTTATATCATAATATATTTATGATAAATATCCAAACCAAATTAGAAAGGTCACGCAAACAAGGTTAAATCAGACAATTTAGTTCTATTGGGTTTACTAATCACCATACTGTATACACTCTTTTTTTTATAAGAACGTCTAATTTTCAGTTGAGGCTGGGCCGTTCTTATTTTTGGAGCAGTTTGAGGCTGGAAATGTTCTTACGGATGTTTTTACATTTCAGTGACGTCGGAACCTGAAATATGATAGATCTTATAGAAGGATACATACCAATGAAGTATAATATTGTTATAAATTACAATATTGAAGGTCGTTATTATTAACACATTTGATTCTGGATTTTAGAACGCATCACTGAAAATAAATCTATTTTGCTCCTATCTGAGGCTCAAGCATGTTCTTAGCATGTTCTTAAAATTTGGGTAAATTTCAGGCTGGACAGAATGTCAGAAGAATCAGAACTGTGAAGTTTTCCGCACAGGCAGAACTTGTTTGTCGCCATGCGAGAACGGTAGGACACAATCGTCAGTAACAGTACGGGTACGTCATGCAGGACAAGCTGGCTTAAAAATCTATTAATCTGCATGCTCCAATCCTCTCTGTAGCTAATCTATTTTTACGATGCGTTGCTGGAGACGGCTTAAATCCGCGGCAATGGTATGTGAAGACTATTCTAGCGTTTGCAATCTCAGTTAACCAAGTTGCGAAACAATGCAGAACTCTTATTGCAATTCAGCTGAAATTAAACAGTGGAAATGAAACAGTCGTACATGGGGAGCCAAGCCAATAAAGTAACATGGGCAAGATTGTGTCCCGGAAAAAATATGTGATACACAGTGGAGCATTTGGCGCTTCCAATGTGCCTAAATTCAGACCCCTGCTGTTTAAATCGTGACAAGAGAAAAGAGATAAAGCACTGCGAGAAAATTAATTGCAGTTTATAATTTGTAATGATGAATAGAAAAGAAAAAAGCCCTGGAAATTTCCGCGGTTCATGTGCGATAAAATTACAATTGCATGGCTTTCAAGCCCATTTTTTAAAGATTCATTTCACGGTGTATCCTATGAAAAAACGATTACAGTGAGCTCACTTTACCACCAAGGAGGTGCTAACACAATTTGTAATCCGCGATTATTTCATTCAATGCTATTTTACTTGCTAACGTTACCCAAAGAAGCCATCCTCAGACTTTCAGGTCGGGAGATGATATGGAGTATTTGGGGCCCTCATAATGTCTTTGCGCTGTGAAATAGCTTTTCAGAAATACAGTGTTTGCATATGAGAGGGCGTAGGGGTTCGCGGTACTACGATATTCGAACAAATTTGCCTCGGTATTTCGGTAAAACTGCTAAAAAGACGCGATAATCCGATATCACTCCGCTCGTTACGCGGGATTTCACTTTAAAACGCGTTTTTTCGGGGAAAAAAATCTGAAATGACAATTCGGTATTATCTTGTTTGCGGTGACCGGTATTTCATAGACCTGAGAGTTACAATTTCTTTTTGGTCGTGTTGAAGTTTTATACCATGCGAAACATTCTGCGTTTGGCTTCCTGAACCAGTTTATTTACACGGCCAGTCAAATACAATGATTAGTATATTGTGGCGCGAATTCTAAACACGATATTGCGGTATTTGCGATTTTTAACCGATATTACGGTATTTGGGTTTTTTGGACACGGTATTCGGGGTTCCCCTACGCCCCTCATTAAAATGCGGGAGATTTCGATCCAAAGCACGGGAAGGGGAGGACGAGGACGAAGCTGAAATACGTGAATCCCCAACAAAATCAACAAAATGGTATCTCTGTTGCGGCAAGCTAATTGTAAAGCTTTCCGCGTTATCTTAAGTAAAGTATTCTGTCTATAAGTATTCTATTAAAATAGTTTCAGCAGCTGTATTTAAACTTAGGCATCCGCCTAATTCAATAAAGTTTTCTTCGCTACTGGGCATTGTTAACAAGAAATATTATGCGACTGCAGAGTGTAATAATCGCGGTTATGAAGTCCTATCAGGATTTTGTTTTTCAATCGAAATTTAATGGAATATTGAATAGTTGACATTTCATGCAGTGCTCTAGTACATTTCATACCTGCAAACCGTTTGACACAGAAGCACAGAGTCGTAGACGCCCTGTCGCAGACTGAAGATGTGATAAAATCAATAAGTTCCTAACTGTTATTCTAGTTCTTTCACATGTAAAATTCTAAGTATGTGTCTAATAGCAAGCAACGGGGTTCCCGGTATCCATGGCAACAGGCACGGATGATGGGCCAGACACGAGTTGGTTGAGCAATCTTCTTTCTCGTTTCGTCATGCTTTCTAAGTCGGGGCCCGGCACCAATTACTCATATTAGGCGCGAGATAGAGCAAGGGGCAAAGTTGACAAACGTGCTCTATAACTGAAGATTTTGAAGAAAAAAACTTTTAAAAATCGAGCCCTATTTTGAATGAACAACTCGCAAGACTCTTGAAGCGTTTCGTGACATGTCACGGTGCTGTCACGAGGTCCCTGCATGGTCTGAAGCCGAAAAAAATTCCTGCATAGCAAATTCGTAATACAATTCGCTGTAATTTTACGAAATAAATATCATACACATCCTCCCTCAAAGATCAAATAGTCCACCCCTTTATACACCTATTCCAGTCGAAACGCTTGCACCTCCGGGCAACTGTCTGATAGCTCGCAATGCATCTTGGTAGTAAATAGGTATACTAAAACAGAATCATGGACACTGTTTTACGTTTGTCTTTGTTAGGCCAAATGGCCATACGACCATGCATACGCATCGCCCTGCTTATGTCGAATGATTCTACAAGACATCGTCATCGAAATTTTGTACCTAACACGAGAATTTCGTTCTTGTTAGTTTCTCCCATGACGCGGCATCGCGGGCTAGAACAGATGCTCGTCGTCTCTATTTGAGTGATTAGAATGGATCCCTTGAATCCGTTTAAAGAACTTAAAACTGTAACTTTGCGATCTTTACTACTTCGAAAATGTTTTAAAATAGCCAAACATTTCACTCTGATTTGGATGAGTCTTTCCCATTCTATTCATTCTGCCACACATTTCACTCTGATTTGGATGAGTCTTTCCCATTCTATATTTCTTGAAATGTGACAAGATTACTGTGAGTGAGGCAGAGGCGGATCCAGGAATTTCTGAAGGGGGAGGGGGGGGGGGGGGACGGATAGTGAATACATGAAATTTTTCAAATTTCCTCCAGTAAATGTTTGGGGAAAATCCCCCGAGAAAGGGGGGGGGGGGGGTCCCCTCGCCCCCTTTCCCCCTAAATCCGCCCTGTAAAGTGGCACTCTGCCAAACTGCGTTTTTGGCTTCCCGTCAATCAAACCTGTTAAGACTGGCATTTTATGGTGGAAGTTTGGGTTTTGGAGCCTGGCTAGTCCTTATTAGCAGAAAGTGCTGTCGTTTTTATGGCAAATCCGCGCGGGTTGCCTGTGGTGTTCAAAACGTGTCTCAGGCCCCTCGGCGGGGGGTAAAATGTTTCTCGAGTATCTGCAAGTTTTAGTAAATTTTCCTGCTTTTTTCGCGAAGATATGAGGAAAAGTACTTACAGGCCTTCCAAATAAAATAAGGGGGAATTTCCTAATAAGGAAGTTTTGCAACGTCGGCAAAACGACAGTTTTTGGCGAAATTTTATTGATGACAAATCTCGACACAAATCTCAAAGCCTGCGTGAAATCACCCAGAGCTGTTCACTCGTTTGATTGACGGAAGCCAAACCGTGGTTTGTTAGTTGCCGTACATTTCGCAGATTTGTGAAAATTGCAGTAATGTTTCATTTTTAGTCAAGGACCAAGGTTGACAGCATTTATATCATAATATATTTATAATAAATATCCAAACCAAATTAGAAAGGTCACGCAAACAAGGTTAAATCAGACAATTTAGTTCTATTGGGTTTACTAATCACCATACTGTATAATGCCATACGCTGAAGTCACAGAAATTGTTTCTTTCTTTCTTACGAAGGGATTAATTTCAGAGGTATACAAAAAACATCCCATTCTTAAACGTTGCTTCCAGGTGTTTCTGTTGAGTCAAAGTTGCTGGGAAAAATATCTGAGTTTCTTTTTGCCAGAAGGCATCTTTAGTAGTTCCCAGCAACGGGGTAGATAATGTGAGTCTATTTGTTATTGTCGAGTTATTGGTAGCAAACGTTGCGAGCGCGTGATGATATTTGAAATATTATTATTATTAAAATACGATCAACATTTTCCGAACAAAGCGGGACAGCACAAATATTCCGCAAACATGACTTTGTTCTTTTCCGCAACTATAAACAATTTTCCTTGCAGAAATATTGTTTGAAAATGTTCCCAGTAGCTAGGAATGGGCTACGGAACAAATCTTGCGGAACAGATGGAACGTTTTGTGATTAACAGTTTTGTAATTAAGAGGTGAACATTTTTAGCCAAATAGGCTCTTCTTCTTATACGCAGGTTTTTACTGTATCTAACTTTATCGTCTATAAAGAGGCTCCAGGCAGACTTTTCTTCCAAAGCTCTCAAAAGAACGGACGTTGCTAAAACCAGGAATGGGGAATGGAGGAATGAAGGAATGAGCGCGCGGATTTTACACATGGGATTCATTTTTCCCATGACGCTATGAAAGGTTCGCTTTAGAGTTTGTCGGTTGAAATTCTTGAAAATAGTCGGTAGTCGGTTAAAATATCCGGTCTTTGTCGGTAATCGGTGAAACTAAGTTAATAGTTAACCTCGTAATGTTAAACTATGGAAATATGAGGTCTAGCACTGAAAAGGTGTGTATTCCTTATCACTCATGGTGTGCTGCCAGTGCACACTAACCGCAAGTCTGCCTTTCTTTGCTTCTTTTGGTTTGTTTACTGAATGGCTTCTGATTGGCTAGAGATTTGAAATGCGCTCTAATTATTAGGTGTATTTCTTGGTGTATTTAACAATTATTCCGTCCTCTGTTTTGATTCAATAGCCCATTCGGCCAAATTTTAGTCAAATCACACTAGTAGGTCAAAAACGTTTTCTGGTTTGGTCATTTGCCATTTCATGGCTTTCAAATACGACACTTTTTGTTACTAGTAGGCAATAACTTATAGCTTACTAGTAGCTCAACCAATCAAAACGCAGCGATGACAATAGACCATGCCCCACTAGTTTAGCGGGATTTGACTATAAGCCGTTATCTTGCCTGTTTGTGTTTTATGGTCAATGGTATTTTGGAGCGGATTGGATAGATAACTCGGTGGTAATCTCTATTTTTATTTCTATATTTTTATTATTTGTGATAAAATGATGGAAATAATTTTGAACTACTTTTGTGAGTCATGAAAGTAATATAAATCATTTGCCTGTCCACCACGCCAATGCAAATTCAGCATTTACTTGACTTGAGGAAAAAGAAAAAAATAGGACCATACTTCCAGACAAAGAGCTGAAGCGTCGTATGGCGACCGTACGGTTCTTACGCCCACGCCAGAGATTTCGGCCCTGACAGTCGCTATCCTGGTGTTGAATTGCTCAGTAGCTAGATACCTATGGGTGAGAGTACGCCCGGCCACCAGACCATATAAGGACGCCCCTTGTACCGTTAGTGAACAATCAACTAATTAATATGCATCACCAACGTATTTATAGGTCTGATAAGTGTGTTTGAGATACATGTGGGACACGTTGTTGGTTTTCTTTTTAACTGGTAGTAGTTTATTTCACGATAATGCAGAAATGTTTTTCACAGTTGCCGTTTAGCATGTTTTTTTACTCATATTCCAATAGTAGGCATTAAAATGACACGCGAATGAGTTTCTTTTAAAGTTGTCCGTTTGCGCATGCGCACACGCGTCATATCGTCTGATTTTATTTTCCGTGAACAGACGACCATTATTTCCCCGAAAGATCATATAAGGATGCCCAGAGTGCTATACCTATTGAGTCTCAGTAATCTCTGCCAATTTGAAGCTCTGGAGGAAGTGTCACGATGGACTGATCTTATACTCTTACAGTGCGACTACGTCAACCGGGCCATTTTGTAAGAAGTTAGCCAATCAGAAAGTGAGTACAGAACAAAGGATCTCTACTTTCTTGAGATCTGAGACACCGAAATATCGCTTTTCTCGTAAAAATTGTGGAAATTTTGGGCAGAAATAACTTCAAAACACTTAATTACTCATCGTCAGATATATTGCAGGTATTAAATTTGCTTAAAATGGTTTGGATATCTAAATGACAAACTTTTTACGGTATGGCCCGGTTGACGTAGTCGCACAGTAAAGAGTCCAAAGCACTCGCTATTTCTCAGAATAAACTTTTAATTAATTTACAATTATAACTCGTGACTCTAAATGTTACTCGTGACTCTAAATGTTACTCGTGACTCTAAGGTTACTCGTGACTCTAATATAAGCTGTGACCCTTTAAGAGTAACTCGTGACTCTAATATCTATAATATAACTTGTGACTCTTCTAATGAGTCGTGACTCTAAGGTTGCTTATTAGAGTCACCATCTCGATCGTCCGATATTACACCACAGGCTTCCCAGGATCATTGAGCGAACTTTAGAGTTGATAGTTTGCAGTTTTATAGTGTCGCTGTGTGAAGTTTGACTGAGTTCGATGAGCGCTAAAATATGAGTACCATCGAAAAATAAAAAAGTTTGAAAAGTACCCTTATCTAGTCCTTTAGTACTTCAGTAAATCACTACTTGCATTTATTAGGTCAGAAATACACTTTTAAGCGAGTTTTAGCCAATTTAATTGTCACCTGTAGTGTGAGAGGTGACAATATTGGCTATAACTCGCTTAAAAGTGTATTTCTGACCGAATAAATGCAAGTAGTGATTTACTGAAGTACTAAAGGACTAGATAAGGGTATTTTTCAAACTTTTTTATTTTTCGATGGTACTCATGCGCTCATCGAACTCAGTCAAACTTCACACAGCGACACTATAAAACTGCAAACTATCAACTCTAAAGTTCGCTCAATGATCCTGGGAAGCCTGTGATATTACTAGAAATTTACTAACACTGCTAGTATAGTGCAACACCATTGAAGTTCCTTTGACGATGGCAGCATGGAGAGGATCCGCCATTACTTGGCTTTATTCGCGCCAGTCCGCCGCGCCAGACCGAAGGAGTTGAATTGACGTCACTTAGCGACGTCACTCATGCGATCAGGCATCAGAACATGAATAATTCATAATCGGCGCACGTGATTCGACATCTGAGAGGGCACCTGTCACGTTTGCCTCGACTTCTATAAATAAAACTCTATGTCAGATATTTCTAGATTCGCATTCTATAATATCCGTCGTCGGAAATAAGTCATTTGCGGACGACGCGAGCTTTTTCTGCGGTACTACCGAATAGAGCTAGAGATCTTCAAACCAGAGATTTTATCAGATCCCGGAAGGAAATTCGTAAAAGTGTATCAAAACAGTTCTAAAATAGATTTGCCGTCGCTAACGAGCTGAGCTGACATGTCTCTTCTTCACCGAAAAAAGAAATAACCAGTTTAGGTTTTAGCCTGAGGGTTTGTAGAATTACCCAGTGCTGCACAATGACTCATGAAAATTCCTCTACCCTGATTGATTTACAAATTCTTGTGCAATTTTTAGTATTTACATTTTCCGCCGTCTACGCACGATACCCCTATAGATTTAATGGTTGCACACAACTTGAAACTCAGACAAAAATATGTTGGCAATTTGTAATAAGATGGACCTGTTTCCTTCATATCCAATTCTTCGTTTGCAACTGACGTCACTAATACGTTCTGGTGGATGATTAACAAAAGATATGTAATCAGCGTCCATTCTGGTACCAGCAGTCATGCATTACGTGCATTGTCTTTTGATTCTCTAGAGATTGGTTGAAAACCAAGAATTAGGGAATTCAACTTCTGACCGATCACTGCCATGTATCGCGCGTGCGTGTCTTTTACACGACTTTGTCGTAAACAAATCTCTAGAAATCTTAGGTAATGACCTAAGAAATAAAATTGTCACACTGCACGCTGATATAGAAACCGATCGTGACAAAAGGCAGATGCAAAAGATACCATTGCGTGGTTATTGCCTGCTGTCGAGCCTTTGTGACGCACCCCTCCCGCCTCACTGGCAGAAAAACAATGCTCTATACAATGCTATGTACAGATGAATAAACTCTGTATATTATTTTGCGTGCGCTAATCGGTTTGTCTCGGCTTTTACCTGCAAGGAAACCAAGTCTCGATTTTCGTCCTGTCGCATTAAATTATCTCCATATTTCAAGTCGTTTGATCGACTGACTGTTTCTTCTGTAATTGTTCACCAAGAAACTCATCATTCAAAACTGAATTGGGCGTCTATAAATAATTTCAACTTGCCACTTTGAGGTTGACCATAGAAATTTCTAAAATGTTGACTTTTGTCTCGGGTTCAAAAAGCGGGCACAAATAGTGGAAAAAAAAAAACGTAACAAGAAAATGTTTAAGACTAAGCTATTATTATCCATTTGTTATCTTAATTTGACTAAGAGATTTGTTAGTCAACCAGAGCCGGAAAAACAACGTATTAAAGACTTGTTTCCTGTAAACAAAATTCCATAAGCAGTTCCTCGTCGTAAATCCAGCCGAACTATCCCGAAAACAAATCGGAGCGCCTTCGGATCTCTAAACGCCCATTCGAACTCTTTTCGTACGGGCGAACTCCACCCGACAACTCTCCAAGGCATTTCCGCTGGCGAATTGTGTGACGACGCCCTTGAACCCCGCATCGACCTCCGTCACTCAGTCTGCTATAAAATGGACCAGCGGAGTGAAGTTTTTCATTCAAGCATAGAAAGGCCAAAGAGAACTAGCAAAAGAACAAGATATTGCATTTGAAAGATCGATAGGATGTCGAGATTAATTCAGCTTTTAGTAGCGCTGTTGTTTGCTGCGGTCACATCGGCATACTCGCCACCAGTTAAAAAAGGTACGTTTACTAGGAACTTTTTTAAAACTTCAAGGCCCGCTTCAAGGGCAATAGTTTTCTTAAATACGCGCTTGAAATCCCCGTACGGCAATAGAAATGAGCACGTGCACATGCAGTGATAACAAGTTTCTCTTATAATTGCTGATTTTGTGGAAAACAGTTCAATGAAAATGTTCTGTTTTTTTTTTTACTGCCATTTTCATAATTCTGCGAGCTCTACATCGATGAACAAACCGCGGTTTGGCTTCCGTCAATCAAACGAGTGAACATTGGCTTTGAACTCCTGGCTTTGATAGATCTTGTGATTTCATAGGGGCTAGCTAGGCAAAATATAATTTTTCACTGCAGTAAATGCAACCAAACAACACAGAATGATTGACGGAAGCCAAAACGCAGTTTGGCCAATTTGGTACGAATAATACGATTTTTACTAATTTCTTATCGATTTTGTAGAAGGTAACTTTCGTAAAATAATTCAGCAATTAGTCGGCAAAGATGCTGTTTTGTCACAATATAGAAGAAAACTAGAGAAGCTCTAAATAATATCTGACATAAGTTCAGTACAAAAATACAAAATTTTTTAACCAAGCAATGCCATAAGCTGCTCCTGGGACAAGACCGATGAAACTACTCATCTCGGTGACAATCGATTCCAGTGCACTCGACTTTGCATTAAGATTTAATTGTTAGAAAAACAGTATATTCCTTTGTTGACAATGAGATCACCGATCATGCAGCTAAGTAACTGAATTGTGCATTCAGTGTAGTGGTAATACTTCCGAAACTAGTCCACCCTCTCTAACCACCCATGACCACAAAAATCTACAAAATCAGCTCTCGACATTCCACGGTCCCCCCACGCGTCGAGAATGCGACAGGGGTAAACAACGGCACGCAAAAATAACGTATTCCGGGTTTATAATCAAGACGCCCACAGGGCAAACACGCGACTGGATAGATACATGTGGAAATCTAAGGTCACATTTTCATTGTTACGTCGGCGGTCACCCTTGACATCTTGTAAACTATGTAAGCATATGCATTGCAGCTCATGTATGGCGCGAAACCCTATAAAATGCTGAGTGCAATTTTCTTTCACGACGAAGGGGCCGACCATTTTACTTTTTAGGGGATCGGAAAGGGGGGCTGTTTTTTTTTTAATTCCGTGTGAAATAAATTGACGCTTTTAGTCTGTGTAGACTAAAAGGTAGTTAATTTATTGCAAAAAAGGTCGCCCCCTGAGCACTGTTATGAAGTCCTCTCATATTTTCAGAAGCGAAATAAATGGTTCATGATTCCATCACGTACTGGTGTCCTGCTGGGGCCGGTTCCTAGAATGCCAGTTAAGAGTTATCGGAGAGTGTATAAACGCTTATCCAACGGATAAGTCCAGAACAAATCCTATACAACTGAGTTAACTTTTATCCATGGATAACTTTATCCAACCTTTCAGGAACCGGGCCTACTTTTGCGTGACGTATTGCGTCACTTTTAGACAAAAGGCAGCAGTGCGAAATTATTGCCAAAATATGTCGCCCCCTAAACATTTATGTAGTCCTCTCATATTTTCAGAAACGAATTAAATGGTTCATGATTCCATCACGTACTGACGATGTGTCCTGCTGTTTTCTGACGTAGCGTTACTTATAGACATATTGCGTTACTTTTAGACATAATACCAGTATTACGTGATAGATTGCGTTGCTTATAGACATATTACCTTTGCGTGACGGATTGCGTTACTTATAAATATCCTTTGCGTGACAGATTGCGTTAGTTATAGACATATTACGATACCTTTGCGTGACACGTAGCGATACTTATCTATGTATTTCTTTGCGTGACAGATTGTAAAGACGCAATGGGTGAAGCACGTTGTGCGAGGTACAGAGAAGTTTACAAAAAATCGGGAGTGAATTTATGCAGCACACCACTCAAAGCGAAATGCGAAGTCATGTGTCGACAGTGCGGTACGTACGCTGAACAAGCATGTCCCATTCAACTATATTTTTCACCTGATTTCACCAACCATTTAGTCTGGAGATAATACGGGGAAGCTGTGGGCGCCGTCTGATATTTCCCTTTGTTTTCACCACAGTTCCCCCGCCTGAATGTGAGTTCAGTGAATTTGGCTGCTGTTGGAACAAGCGAACACGAGCCAGGGGACCTAATGGAGAGGGTTGCCCTTGTAAGTATGACTAATTTAGAGGTTTTACTAGTCTTGAGGACTTGACATTCGTTTAGATCGGAAACTCAAGCTCACGCGATATTCACGTGAATAAGACCGTGCCCACACTACACCGTTTTCAAACGAAACCGGAAACTTTTTGCTCCGTTTTCAAAAAGATTCCACACTTCCACACCTTATCGTTTTCGCCGTTTTCGGTGATCGTTTTCGGCGTTGTGTGTGGACGATAGCCGTATCCGTCTAGCTAAGTGTTACGGTCTGATGACGCAGTGTCTTTGGCGCATGCTCACTGTGCGTACTGTCCTGGGCCATTCTCGTACCCAGAGCTCCCCGGCTCGTCAACTCGCGGGGGAGGCTCTGGTGACATCCATCGACGCATGCGTAAAATAAAATGGTGATTTTATGCCTCCAACCTCGTCCCCAGGGTCTTGTGGGTAATTTTCAAGATGGCGGTTGGTCGAGCACAAGACCCTAGCGGGGGGCTGAGTCACATGACCACTGTTTGAGGACATAGGAACGAGGTTGTCCTTTGTTTCGAAACGGTCATGTGACTCAGCCTCCCCCTGGGTCCTCTCCCGAGCTAACCGCCATTTTGAAAACGACCGAGAAGACCCTGGGAACGAGGTAATTATGCCTCGCAATTACTTTTAGAGCGTTCAAGTCTAGGAAACGAATGCCAGTGTTATTTTGACAGATACGTTTTATAAAGCGAGAGTAAGCAACTTTTATGTACGCGTGAACGCTATTTCAGCCAATCAGCGAAGACCCTCGAATGGATGTCACCAGAGCCTCCCCTGTGAGCAGACGAGCCGAGGAGCTCTGGGTACGAGAATGGCCCCGGGCCGACCGAGTCGACAATTCTCTAAGAAAGAATAAAAACTTGAATGGTTGATTAACAGCTTATAATTTTCATTTACACGATATTTCGGTCAGCCAGTACCGACCTTCTTCAGGTAATGGTGATTTTACATATCTACTGGTTGATAGGTCCTTTATTGGATCCAGCTTCAGTTTTACTTGTAAGCGGTCCTGCAAATACGACAATTCTCTGTTCCGAGTAGCATTAGAGTAGCATGCTTATAGCTCTGAATTCCTTTCATAAGAGGAGGGTGTTGAATCGGACGCTTGCTAGCGGCGCGATAAGGAACTGGCCGCTAGCTCTGACAAAACAAAGGCCGGATATCAACGGGGAGAACAACGATACAACACCTGTTCCAACCGAAGGTTGTTGTTACAACACATCGACATTAAATGAGGAGCACCTTGGGTCGATGGAGAGAAACTATTCGACCATTAAACACTTTTATCGTGCTGTAATCATAAATAACGTCCGTGTTTCACTATTTTCAGACTGTCAAGACAAAAATCATGGCAACTGTCGCGCTCAAATCACGAAATTCCGCAAATACGGACTGACACGTTCCCAAGTGTGTGCATACCGATATTTCAAGTCTAACTGCCCTCAAACGTGTGGTCTTTGCGGTGCTGGTAAGTGAAATAGAGCAACCTTTACGTTAGTAATGACCCATGTAAGAACTAGTGAAGCAAAACGGCACACTGGAATGTAATACATTTTTATTGAAACTTCACTAGGCTGGCAAAGGATTTTGAAAGAAAGGACATTAAAGTAGATTTGGCATTGACTAGCAGGGCATACTAATCTAAATAAACAATTTGTACCCGTGGAATCTAGTAACATAAAATGCTGATTGTCTTCCCTTTGTTTGTTCGATGATTCTTTCCTTTTTTTGTCTACACCTTCTGATTCGTCTAGAGACATCTCAAGCAAGGCAAAATCCAAAGTTTCCAGCTGCTGTTTTTTTTTTACTTTTCTGTGTTCAAAAGATGTGGCATATTCACGCAAGACAGATCCAATGCCGTACAACAGTACATTTCCCCTAGTTTCGCATTGGTAATTACGTAAAACGTGAGAGACATATGACGACCACTGTACAATATAAAAATTACCCAATTCTTTCAACAATATTAGGACAACTTATCATGAAGCTGATCGGCATGATCTTTTTATGTTCACAGCTAGTGCTGCCCTGTCTTTGAGCAGATGTACAGCAAGCGAGTTCGGTTGTTGTTGGAACCTCAAACCTGCCAAAGGGCCCAATGGAGAGGGATGCGATGGTAAGACAAAAGGGTCCTAGGCTAAGACTGTGTGGGATCCCAGAAAGGACCATGCATCGAATAAACAAACAAAACAAGGATAAAAAAGGCGACCTTTATTCTTTGGGTTGGGAATGTTTCTTCACAAAGTGAGACAGTTCTTTAAAAGTTCTTTATAAATGCAACTATTGCATCAAAGGCAAAACTTTCCCTCCAAGAGAAGCCAAATTCTTTGAAGAGCCACAGTCAGCTGCCATGTTGTCAGCCTAGCAACAAACCGAGTCAGAGAAAGCATCCATTTCCATCGGTTGATTTGGGAGATGTAGTGCGATATTTTCTATTGAATTTTGCAAACCAAGCATAAACCTTCGAGATTTCTATACAGAAATTTTCAAATGAAACCTCAATTCAGGGCAAGAGATTCCAACTAATAAATTGACTGCTCCTCCATTTCAGAATGCATGGACACATTTCCTCACTCATGCAGGCAATTCTCGTTCTACTGTGGAAAGGACGGAATCAACTTCATGTTCATGAGACATCACTGTCCGCTAAGATGTGGGAGATGCAAACTGGGACAAAGGTTGTTGGAGCCTGGATATCTTGGTAGGTAAAACGTTAATTAAGCACTTGCTGTAGACAGGGGAGGGGGATTTGAGTGGGGAAGTGGGGTCAGGGGGAGGCGTATTCACACCGTCATCTATAAGACCGGAGAACAAAAACATGAGTTTCAGTGATGTGACCACATTCCGTTGTCGATAATTTCAAAACAAGAAAGAAGATGAGGGTCCTAGGATGCCCATGAAACACCTTTCGGGGTTACAAATATAGTAATAATTCCGACATGTTGGCTATAGTGCCAAAGTAAACACCAATGAGAGGGGAGCTAGCGTTTGTGGGAGACGCATATTGTCTTTTATTTTATTTTGAAGGCTGTAGAGAAAGCAGTAAAAATTATTTATAGATGTCCAACCTTATTCATTTTGACCATTTAACTAAATCAATGATTTCTTTTCTCTGATAGATGGTGTCAAGGTATAACAGGAAGAGGACGAAAGGTTCATTATTCCATGATCCACAGTGTACATATGATGAGAGCAGACAGAACAGGTCCCACCATTGACAGAAACATAGAAGTATCGAGCTGAAAAGCGTACACGCAGCCAATCGGCGAATTATCAGCATTGGTATAAAATACTACCATATTTGCGATAAGCAAAAACGTACGCAAATGCGTAGTAACCATTTGACCGAGTGCTGAACAATTTATCATAGAATCGAAAGATATATTTTTTTTGTTGAAATTGAGATTGAGGACGAGATATCATACGATCAAGTATATTAAAATCTTCAGTCAGTAGATTCCGCCGAAAGTAGCACTCAAAAAAGCCATATCGCCCTCGTCGCTGGACGACTCGCACGATATCGTTTTGGTGTTCATTTCGTTGCGGAAATTCTACATTAGAGAATCATGCTAAGGACTGACGGTTGCGTATACTGATATGTTTTCTTATATTACTGGCTCAACGTTTATTTTAGTTGAATATAGTTTAGCTTTAGATTACAGTAATCGGTAATTCGCTCGATTTCGCAGTATGAGATATTCTACTGCATTAAATAAGAGGCAATAGAAATATTTAGCACCACAATTAAACGCGTTACGATAAAAATGTGATATATTTTCAAAATGGAAATATTATAAAACGCGTCAATGAACGATGTACGAGAGCTTTAAAGACAAACAATGAATTATTTATTAACGAACAAAATGCTATTTATTATTCAAATATACAAAAACACAGTGTAGGGTTCGAGTAGGACATATTGTGCAAATGTGAAAAGAATTTGCATAGAATATGATTAATCACTATTATGATTATATCACTTAAAAAGGCAGTATACGCAAAGTGTACTCGGAAAAAGTGATGAAGCTGATGTAAGAAATCATAGGAAATGTTACTTGAGGTACATATGAATAAAAAAAAAGATTCAAATAATCTAAAGGCAGTTACTTTTGTTACCGTTACGCGTTATTATTATACAACAACAGTACAGGGAGTTATGTGGTGTAAAGGACGCGGGTGTGAGGTTGCGCGCACGTCGAAGAATCATAAATTTTATTGTTCTGTAGCCTGCGTAGCAAGCGCAAAAGGGAGAAAGGGAGGGCGAGCCAAGCGCAAGGGAAAGAACAGAAAGGGAGGGCGCGCCAACCGCAAAGGGATTAGGGAGAATGTGAGAGCACGCCAAGGCCAAAGGGAAAGGGAAAAGTGAGAGCGCGCCAAGCGCAAAGGAATTAGGGAGAAAGCGAGAGCGCGCCAAGCGCAAAGGGAAGGGGAGAAAGGGAGGGCGCGCCATGCGCAAAGGGATTAGGGAGAAAGGGAAGGCGCGCCAAGCGCAAAGGGAAAGGCGAGAAAGGGAGGGCGCGCCAAGCGCAAAGGGAAAGGGAAGAAAAGGATAGCGCGCCATGCGCAAAGCGGAAAGGGGAGAAAGGGAGGGCGCGCCAAGCGCAAAGGGAAGGGAAGAAAGGGATAGCGCGCCATGCGCAAAGCGGAAAGGGGAGAAAGGGAGGGTGCGCCATGCGCAAAGGGATTAGGGAGAAAGGAAGGACGCGCCAAGGGCAAAGCGATTAGGGAGAAAGGGAAGGCGCGCCAAGCGCAAAGGGAAAGGTGAGAAAGGGAGGGCGCGCCAAGCGCAAAGGGAAAGGGGAGAAAGGGATAGCGCGCCATGCGCAAAGCGGAAAGGGGAGAAAGGGAGGGTGCGCCAAGCGCAAAGGGAAAGGGGAGAAAGGGATAGCGCGCCATGCGCAAAGCGGAAAGGGGAGAAAGGGAGGGTGCGCCATGCGCAAAGGGAATAGGGAGATAGGAAGGACGCGCCAAGGGCAAAGGGATTAGGGAGAAAGGGAGGGCGCGCCATGCGCAAAGGGATTAGGGAGACAGCGAACCGGTATTATTGGGGTTTCTATTGCCAAATAAAACAAATTCTCTTGCTTTTTTACCCTCCTAATCCTCATGGTAAATGTTCAAATTTCTTACAATCTTCTCCGTGATTGCCAATACGTCGCGTGAAGGACATTCCCAAACTACGCTCAAATACGATAACATGTACTGAACTTTGACTTGGTTATAACTTTAGTATGTGTCGAGAAATTGCACGAAGCCGCACGTGTACTAGGAATCACTTGACCTTGTTAGCAGTTTACCTTCACACGCGGTCGTCGTAGCCATCGCTATGTGGGTTTTAATCGAATTAGTTTGGGTTGATGTATGGCGAGAGGTTCAAGAGGTCTTTTGCCAAAATAGTTATGGTTTTGTTTTTTGTGAGAGGGACATTCCCACACTACGTTCAAACACGATGAACATGTACTGAACTTGACTTGCTGTTGCGGTATGTTGTTGCAAAATTACATGAATCCACGGCCAAACTACTAGAACCACTCGACCCTGTTAGCGGATTACATCTCATTTCACAAGCGGTCGTCGCAGCCATCCGATGTGCCTCTTAATTTGGTACGTTTGGGTAAACGTATGGCGAAAGGTTAAAGGGGTATTTTGCCCAAAAATGCGTGTTCTCTCTTCCAAATTTATGACTTGTTTTGTTTCTGTCCGATATTTTTCTATAAGAGGCAATAAAATCTTACATACAATAATATTATTGAAGAGCTAATGATATAAATACATGTGCATACAAGCAGACCTGATGATAACTATTTTGCCAAATGGCCCCTTGCTTCATACCTGAACCTAAACGTATTGAATTAATTAAGACGCAAAATGAAAGGTCATAACATGATATTGGCCTATACTGTTTGTACATCAACGCAGCCCTAAAGTCAAAGTCACAAGAAGAAAGCAAAATATCGTCCAAAGTTTTGTTACAACACGAGTATTTTCGTGTGTCACCGAGCGATGCAACTGGATTGCGAATGGGAGTCTGAGGATTTCGGGGGGATCTCTCGAAACCTGAAGCCCTGGACGGGAGGACCACAAGGAATGTTCTATATCATTTGCACTTTTCACAAGTCTAGTTCACTATACTGACGCAAGTGTAAATCATGGGGACGCAAGCGCTTTGCTTGTGCTTGCGTTCGCTTGAGTCACACTAGACGCAGGCACACGCGCAAGGGAACGCAACTTCTCGATTTTCTTGCGCTTGCGTTCTAGTGTAAACAACATAAGAATAATGTACGAGTTTGATATCCTTGTGCTCAGTGCTTGCGTTCGTGTGTACCGTGTGCAGTATTGTACCGTGTGCAGTATTGTACATTTCTGATTCGTCTTGGTGGTTTTTGCGCTAGGCCATGTCTCTACGTGCTATTTAAGCGTATCCGCAAATGTGTTCCGTCAAACTGAAGTAAATAGATTCGATATTTCCAAAGAAGCTAGATAATCTGATCGTTCTCGCTACTCAAGCTCGCGTTCCCCGAACACGGGCCGCTGTGACCGCTGCTGCTGTCTTTTGTTTTCCTCCCTTGGCCTTTTTCCTCTTTGTTGGAGAGTTTTTATTCTTCCTACTTTGATTTGCAGCGCTTGATTTGCGTCGGTTTGATTTTGGCTTTTCCATTCCATTATCCTGATAAGTCGAGGCTTTAAAACGATAAACAATGCTCTTGAAATTCGTGATCGGAAGAGCTTTCCCGCGAACTTTCCTGGCCCAACGGGGCGCTTCGTTCTCATTGGTTATCAGTTGACATCTGCTTGACGTTTGTTTGATGTCCACTTGAGAAGACAGGAAAGCTTCTACGAGCCGTAACTCTTTAGTAGTTTTAGAGCAGATTACCAACATAAAACTGAATTATGCGCATAGAGGGAAACGATGGATTCGTTTGAAACTTGGCCAATTGCTAGTTTAAACATTGATCTCTAAAACCGTGTGGGGCTTTAAAGAAATATTGCTTTGTTGCGATGCAAATGCGCCGTAAGCAAAGGAATGTAAGCAATTTTTACTCTTTCGACTTTAGCCTTTGATAAATCATAAACTAGTAAAATATTGATAAATCCCCACACGGTTTGACAGCCCTATGAGTGCTGATGGACATGATGCAGTTTTTGGGCTGAAAGAAACGCGTTCACTATGCGCATAATTCAATTTTTTAGAGCGCGTCGGAAACTCATTGCGCTGCGCCTAGCGTAAAAGGTTTTAAAAGAGAAGAAATAAAAATAGCATATTTGGAAACTACTACTATTGAGATTTAAAATGGTATATAGTTTATATGTATAATTGTGTTTTGCGCGCGCGAGGGATTTTTTTAGCGAAGGGCACCTTCGAAGGTTTACAGTCGCCTTAACTAGGCGATAAAATATGTCCGGTCCCTTATATTTTATGAAACTGTCGGCTGGCCCTTGTTTTAATTGAGATCACAATGGTTATATTGAAGGTTAAAATGAACATAGTGGCTTCAGAGGTTTAACTTCACTGATACTAAACATAAAAACAATTTTTGATATGGTAACATCCATGACGTTTCTTATTCCCAAATCAAGTGAGGTTATCAAGGCAGTAGAGACATGCGATGCTAATCCATTTGTTTCACCTTGTAGTCTTATACATTCATTCGCTTTCTCCTTTTGTGCATTCATAAAACTATCATCGAATGTCACAAATAATTCGCTTTTCAGACGCGTCTCAGGAGACAGCAAACCAAGATGATCGGTTTTTCTCCGCTTTGTGAATGGCTAGTTACAAATTGACCCTCTTTTTGCGTGTTTACCACCGAGACAAGGACCAATTGAAGGTAAGAGGCGCATTGAAAGACAAGAATATGAAATAGTTTTCTTTTAGTATCCTTACAACAAAACAGGACTTCGCGATAGGAAGTTCTAGTGCGCTGTTTTTTTGCGCATGTTCCTCAATTTCGCAAGCTTACTATACAGTGTATCTTGAACTGGGACACTTTCTAGTTTGCCTCTATGCTTTGAACAATTTTGAACAATGTTTCAATCCCACCACCCCACCCCTCCCCAGATCTGTTGCACTGAGCTCAGCATGCATTTCCTGTTTCTCCAAGCTGTTTAATTGGCGGCTTTCACGATGTTGCGCACGCAACATAATTGGGACAACAATGCTTGATGTCTGTTTTGAATAACAAAAGCCGTCTTCGTCAGAACGAGTCGGAACGGCTCAAGGGTATTGTTCTCGCAACATCGTGAATACGGTCAATTGGCCGCCCGCCATCTTGTTGGTTTAGTTTCAAATGTATAGAAATTTCATGAGAAAATTCTGTTCTTTGGACATAATCTATTACACACCCGTCGGATTTTAGGTAGTCGAAGCTACAATAGATCGGTGAAAATCTAAGTTCATAAAAGCAGAAAACTATTAAATTAGAGAGATCGTTGTGCTCGTCTGGCTGTCGACTATTCGCTGCGATTGCGCAGCAGGTTCGCGGTGAAATCTTTTTAGCTTTTTTTAGGTACGGTTGGTTATTTATTAAGTTAATATGCTAATAATGTAATACTTTAAAAACAATATTAAAGTTGCCACTGAGTATTTTCTGAATTCATTGCTTTTAAGAGATAAAAAAAGTTCAGTATGGTCACATAGCATCAAATAATCGGTGACATCTCTTTTCTAAACCCTACCACCGCGTAGAAAATAAGCAAATAGCTCCGCGTACCGATGGTTTATCCTAAAGGACTTCAATTTTTGTTTGAGGCTGTGAAAATTCAAAATATTCTTATTTTTTTTTTAGCAATTTGAGCCTCAAATGTTTTTGTCAGAAACTTATGAAAGTAAGTTATATGTTTCTGTTTCAGATTCTGTTCTTATATAATATTCATTCATTTCTCATAGGCCCTGGGATATCTCGTTTTCAATTTCATATCTAACGAGTGAGCGCAGTCGAAGACAAATTCCAGATCTCCGCGCTCCCATGTATGCCTATTTACTAAAAAATCCCTAGCATTTGTTCACCTTACACTACTGACATTTGAAGTTGAACCTGGAGAGGAAACTCTTGCTTGTTAATGGTCTTAGTATAAATAGTTAAGTGCGAATGCGATATTACGTGTAGTGATTTTTTTTTTCCTGATAGTCATGTCAGGTATGCGAATTTCGAGTGGTGCGCTTGTTTTATTGCGATCTTGAAATATTCAAACAAAAATCGTTTCTTTTTAACAGCCTAACAGTGATTTTAGCTGTCAAGCAAAGAGCGCGCACTTGTTCTTTGAACTGCCCAAGAGCAAGGTCCTTGACCCTCGGGCACGCAACGACACCCCGTCGAAAAAATGCCTTAGTATTTTTAACATATCAATCAATGCCCCGTTTGAAAAGTGCTCACGGCCAAAATCATATTTGGAATCATTTACCTTATTAGAATGTTGAAGAAAATAATCGTGTGATCAGAATTTTGGCGAAAGTAGCGAAAACAAAAAACGGTGAAATTTTAATGTAAACTTGAAGAAATTTCACACTCAAGTTGAAGGAAATGAGTTTCGGACAGATGTTAAGGATTCTCTAGCATCCCGACATTTTGTTCTGAGACATGCCGAGTCAAGTGCTCTTGATCCGTTCGACTTGTAAGGTTGCGGTTGTTCAATTCGTTCGTTTCGTAGATTCGTATAAACCTCTCGGCGTCACTGTAAAAACGGACTGGCCAAATTAACCAAAAAAACCTGTTGTCTCAGACTGGAGTGAGGCAACCATTTTGGGCTAATATGACCAGTCCTTCTTTACCGATACATTGCTTTTTTGTTTTGTTTTCATTGATTCGGTGCCTTAATGCAATGGATTTCTACTTTTACGAGCTTTTACCCTTCACAGGACAAAAAGCTAGCTTTAATGGACTGTCAGAAAAACTTAAAGGTCACTTAAAGCGTGACATAATATTTAAGTTAAATTTAATATTCCCTTAAATATCGTAAATATCATGTGAGTCTTTAAGTTGTATTTAAGTTGGTTTAAGAAATCTTTAAGTCTTTTAAGATCTTTACATTTTTTAAGTGTCGAATTAAATAAATGTAGGACATTAAGAATGTTTAAAAGGTTCTTAAATTTACTAAACCTAGAATTCTGTCTTTAAAGAATTTAAGTCACAATTAAAGTCTTCTTAAAGGCACGTTGCGCTGGTATTACATTTTCGTCGAACTATTTGCTTTAAGAACGTCTTAAGGTCAACTTAAATGTAGTAAAGCTGGTTCGTGATTTTTGCTTTAAGGGTAATTAAGTCGTGGTTAAAAATGCTACAGGTTATGCATCACTGCGACTATTGCAGGTTACCCAAGAAGAACTACACCAAAATAGATACTAAAATTACGCCTATTATACAAGATTTTACCGCTCCTATAGCAAGCACAACCAGTCGTCACTGTCATATTCGTGGCTATGACTACGTGCGTCACGCCCGCGTCACGCCAAGAAGGCAATGCAAGTACCTCTATACAACGACCATTTCGGCTTCATGCAAACAAATGAGTGTTGTTTCAAAAGAAAAAGGAAACATATTATTATAAATGTAAGTGTTTGAAATGAAAGTTTGGCTTAAACGTGCAGCATGAAATCTTTGCGGATTTGCGTCGCGTGACGCACTTCTTTCTAAAACCATCCAACCGCGTGAGACTGGAACGCATTTAGCATGACGTAGCTTTTCGCGCTGCGGCTAATATGCGACTCACCACGGGTACCATGAAGAGAAAAAAAACATATGATGAAATACACAAAGGATTTTGCCCATTTTATCCAAAATACCAGTCTCAAGAGAGAAATGCTAAATATTTGGTTGAATAGTTGTCCAAGTAGAACTGTAAATAACACATAACGTTGGTGTAGTCTGTGAGTAATTTTGCATCCCCCTAGGACCCCACAATTTTAGAATATTTGTAACGGTCTACTGCCAAAAGGCGCCAAAATCGATTTATTCCGTCGGGAGTGCAACTCGAACGCTACACTTTATTATTTTTTCTTTGTCTGTGCGAGTTTTGTAGCGTTCTATTGTATCCAATATAATGGCAAACTTCAGTGACGAGCATGTTATTCTCCTGAGAGAATCAATTGGTTCCTCAGCGAAGGTGATCGAGGAAAATACTGCTCTGAGGAACGAACTTGAGAAGCAAGGCAATGAACACAGGAGAGTTCTTGGCGGCATTCGACTCTGAGCGACCTCAATAAGCTGAAATCTACTGAGCAAAACGGGGGAGGACGTCGCGGAAAGCGAGGCAGAAAAAGTACCGCCAGCCTGCAGGGTATGTGTGAATGCTTTCCATGAAGCAAGACTTGTGTGTATCATTCGCTTCGCCTTATAGTCCGCCATCTTGATTCTTGGTTCGCAGTTCGAACAACCGTTTCGCGGTCAGATCGAACCGAGTAGCTTTAATCTTTTGGACTAGAAATTCAAATAATCTCAAATCAATTATTCTTTGCATATTGCAAACAACGTTCTGGTCAAGAAGGACGACTTTCACGGCTTCTGGACGAACGGTAAGAAAAGTTCTAACTCAAACTACCTCGCATTAATTAGACTGACATTCGAAAACATGAAACCTTTCCCGGCCAGGGTCTAAACTGTTCTCCACTATTCACTAGTTATAAATGCGTGAGTTATTTATAACTAGTGTATAGTGAGGTATTTATAACTAGTGTATAGTGGAGAACAATTTAGACCCTGGCAAGGAAAGATTTCATGTTTTCGAATGTCAGATTCCCCACTTTTGTTAAGTTTTGAATGAATTAATCCTTGTAAAATGAGTGACCAAAACAATTTTCCATATTGCCTTCTCCCTCTCTCATTTCTCCATCCTTGGATGGATAATATCAGAAACACAATATTTAAACCGCATAAATTTGGTTCGCATGACAAATAATTTTTATAAAGCTCCACCAGCTTTTTCTTAGGTAGTTTTGTTGCTTCTGTTTTTCATTAAACAAGGTGCCTTAGGCTATTAACATTGCTCAGCAGTCAAGCTGTTTCAGTTTTTGGCTGTAGATTGTGCGAGTGCTTCACTTGCTGGCAGTCGGCAGTGTGATACCTACTGTTTTACCTTGTAAAATGATACCCTTCGAGCAGTGGTTTCCTCCTCTCTTAGGCAGATGGAGTAAAATGATTGACACTGCTAAATTTTCACTGTTTCCATCTTGCCTTCCCCCTTTTCCATTTCCCCATCATTCGATAACATGCATAAATTTGGTTTCACATGACCAGTAAAGTTCCACAAGCTTTATGTTTGGTAATTTTGTTGCTTCCGAAAGTGCCTTAGACTATTAACATTGCTAAGCAGTCAAACTGTTTCAGTTTTTGGCTGTAGATTGTGCGAGTGCTTCACTTGCTGGCAGTCGGCAGTGTGATACCTATGGTATGTTTGGCAATAGTATAATTTTTTATACAAAGATTTGTGTGAAGTTTCATTTGATATTCATGCTCTTTGAAAATAATGATCAAATGTACAAATAATGCATGTATGTAATTTCTCTATTTTCTTTTTCAATGTTTAGGAAGTGCCTTCAGCTATCAACATTGCTTAGCAGTCAAGCTGTTTCAGTTTTAGGCTGTAGATTGCGCAAGTGCTTCACTTGCTGGCAATCGTCAGTGTGATAGCTACTTAAACACAGGTTTGCATGAATCTTTTAAACAATGTACTTTGCTAGTTGCAAATATTTACTAAATGTAGATATATATGTCATTTGTTCATTTTTTAATGTAATTTGAGCTATCAACAGTGCTAAGCAGTCAAGCTGTTTCAGTTTTTGGCTGTAGATTGCATGAGTGCTCCACTTGCTGGCAATCAGCAGTGTGATAACTTGTGATACATTCCCCTTGGTAAGTAATTTTGAATGGTGAGTACTGTATATTCTCTAATTTTTGCTGTTATACAATGCAATCTGTCTGTGGATTGTTGCAACATTAAGACATTTTTGCTTAAGTGCCAGAAACATACATTTTAGTCACTGCTTTACAAAAGTCATTTGAGGCTGTATAGGAAATGCTATTAACAGTGCTTAGCAGTCAAACTGTTACAGTTTTAGGCTGTGGATTGTGCGAGCGCTTCACTTGCTAGCAGTCGGCAGTGTGGTAACATTCATAGTATGATAAGTTATTTGGAAAATAAGCCTGTTTCCTGCTGATTTATCACACTGTGAAGATAATGACATCTTCACACTTCCCAGTGAAGGTAGCACAAGGTAGCTGTCTAGTTTTAAAAGTTTTCGTAAAATAAAAAATGTGGATTTGGTATTTCACTTATGTTTATATAATAAACAGAACATTACATGGCCATGTAATTATCCTAATATAGCTAATGAATTATGTGATTTGGAAGAGTACACAACATGCCCTTTTCTTGCTATTCTTAGAAAACATGTTTATGCAGTAGGGAATCCAAAAGGTTTTTTTAGGGGCATCATAAAATTGACATTTTAGAAAGTTCCCTTTTCTTCTGATAATTGAAAAAGTGTTTTTCTTAAACAAGGATTGAGCAAATTTTCAAGAAGTATATTTTCTTCAAATTGCTTAATTCTCTCATTAAATCTCCTTTATACATTTCAGGTGCATTCAAGAGATATTTTTTGACATGTTTTGAAAGCGCCAAAAAGAGGAGAGATGGAAAGTATGAGGCACACAAGAAAAAATGCAGACAGCAAGGGAGAATAAGAGAGGTATGTATCAGATCTCATGGTCAGTGATCAGCAACTTGGGGAGTATATAATTGTTTTTCTTTTCTTTTCTGCACTTTTCTTTAAATTTCAATTTCAATACCATAATAGAGCTTGAAATCCCCTGTATTATTTAATGGATTTATCTACATAATGCCAATTTTGCCTTGGTTTCTTTTGTTCTCAGAGGGAAATTTACTAGCTGAATTCCCAAGCTGAACAATACAACAACATGACAGAAGTTTAGGAGAGAAATCTTTTGTGTTTTGCTAAATTAACCTAATGAATAAATTTATTAGGGAAATTTAGTAGAAGACAAAATATTTCTTTGTCTCCTAAATTTCCCTCATTATTCTGTTCATCAGGGAAATTTTTATAGAAAATTTTTATAGAAAATTCAAATTTTAAAGTGGTCATAAAGAAACTGTCCGAGAAATTCAGGGTGGCTGGTTGCAATGTTTGGTAGACAGCTGAATACACAGTTATACTATCATTTGCAAACACCAAGCATAAACCATTTTTGTACTTTTTCTTTCTAGTTTGTAATCATAATTATTATGTAAATCAATATTATACTTTCCTTATAACAGCAGTGACCCATTCTAACTTTCAGAAATTGACAAGAAGAACCCTTATGCTGGAAAAAGTTGATTGGGCTGTAAGAGTCAAGGGAAAATGGCAGAGGTTCTACATGAGGACTTTATGTCATTGGAGGAGTCTGAATATGAGGAAGGCTCAGAGGCCCTTATCAAGGAGTTGCAGTGGCAGAGCAACTGACTGAAAAGAAGGAAGGTCATTCTTGATGAGACATTTGCCTAATAACAAACAAAGCGTGCCAGGTCACGCTTCTTGAAGCGTGTCGGCGACCTGGCGTAGTGTCTAACAGGACTTGCCCTTAAGGCTGCCCTAATTGGGCATGCCACAGTGCAGCTAATGTTACTGTTGACAACAATGACAGCTAAAATAACACAGGCAATAAGGGGCAACCCATTTAACTTTTGAGGGGGGGGGCTTTTTTGTCGGTGCAAGATATTTTTTTTATATCTCTGTTAGACGCTGAGAATTTTTTTTCCAATAAGAAAGAAGGGTTTTAGTCACCATTTTGCTGTGCAGGAATTTTTTTTTTCAAAAAAGCCCCCCCCCTCAAGAGTTAAATGGATGGCCCCTAATTAAGCACTATTTAAAACATGAGTAGTAGGTATAGAATCTCAAGCGTGCTGAATGAGAGATTTTATACCTAAAATAAGGCTAAAGGTTATAAATGGGCAATTCCAGAAAATATTTGTACACTGGCGGCATTATGAAATTCTGAATGGGAGGGGGGTTGTTCAAAATTGGAATTACGCCTGCATGAGTGTGTGTGGGGGGCTATGCCTGCATGTAGGGGGGGGGGGGGGGTTACGCCTGCATGTGGGGGGAGGGGGCAGCTAGTTTAATCTCTCAGGAATTCTATATGCATGGGGGTAAGCCATTTCGGAAGTAGTGGATGCAGAAGGAGGGGGGGGGGGGCAAAAACTAGCCCCACTCATCCCCGCGGTGCATGCGTGCAATTAATGAACACTTTCTTTTTTTTAACTGCTACCTATTTGTACTGGAAAACGAGCCCATGTAACCGTTTGTGCTACACAGCGCCAAAAGAATATGTCTATGTAAAATGGAAGAAGGGGCTGTTCCAAAAATTTGTACCCCCCATATCGGGGAACCTGGAAATTTCACAGGGTCGCTGTGTTTGACCCTGGAATTTCCACAGGGCCATTCAATTTACCCTGGAATTTCCACAGGCTATTCATGTGCATCTGTGGAATTTCTACAGTCCTACAAGAGAATGAGGAATTTCCACAGGGTTGGAGCAAGTTTTTAAAATTTGGAATTGTCTGGGGATGTTTACTATAGAGTTTGACCGGGATCGAGGTAAAAGTTAAGAACTAAGAAATTTTGCCCTCATAACTGCGCATACAATGAAGCCTTTATTTCTTCAAAAGTTACAATAGTTTGATAATAATAATTTAATTTTGTTTTTAAAAAAGGAGGGCTGGCTACCTAGAATAACTAAGTTCGAATGAGTCGCCATAACGCAAGTCTCATTAATCTGTTAAACGTGTAAAGGTTAAATGCCAATAAAAGAATTGAGACGTAGCAAAATGTGTTTTTATTTGATGCTAAGTCGGTCTGTCATTACCGTGGGGTATTGAATCTCCCTAACTCTTATTTTGGCTTATCCTGTGACGAGGGAACGAAATGTCAAGGAAAAGCCCTTGCTAGCAGGGTAAATTTGGCTTTGTCAGTGAACTCTTTTTCATAAGGACTTAACTTTGCCTACTTTTTAATTGTACATCCGCTCCCGCTTTGCCCATATTTCTTTTTTGTTTTACCCAGTTCTCCAATTTATGAATTTCTGATATTTAGATAGTACTTTAAGGCTTCTTATTGCCATGTTTACTTGATCTTTAAGTGGAACTTAAAGACACTTAAAGTCGAATGGCTGGGTGATTGGCAGCTTTAAGTCTGCTTAAAGACTCCTTAAAGACTGTAAAACTAGCTTTACACTCATTACTGTTCCTTTAAATCTGCACTTAAAATCTTCTTTCACGCTATTTAAGTGCCAACCTTAAATTTTATAAACAGAACTTTAAGAAGTATTTAATGCATTAGTCTTAAATTTCCATAAAGCTTCCATTCCTAGCTTTAAGCAGTAACTTAAAGGCTAATTAAACAAAGATTTACAAATTTTACGTTTTACCTTAAACATTACGTAAAACATTCTTTAATTGACCTTTAAGTTACCTTTAAGGGAACTTAAATTCATTATTAGGCCCTGTGCTTTCTGCATTGAAAATATGCCTCGATGACATCAAAAATGACGGAGACGTAGCGCATTGTGGATAGGTGAGCTCCTTCTTACGAAAATAAAACCATCTCTCGGGCTCGATATTGCTAAGAAACGGCTTAAAGGGCTCTCGCACGCTTGCGGGCCGCTTCTCTGACAAGAAAATAGCTCAAATCGCAATCCAATTCCATCCTCTTCATAACAAGTCAAAACAACATAGAATTGCATTTGTATAACACTTGAAAGGTTTTTCTATTAATCTGGAGGATTATTTTGATTACTACGGGCAATTGCACACGTGTTTTTATGGTTACAATTTTACTTATTTTATGTCCACGGTGGACGAATATTAAGCGTGCGAGTGCCCCTGTAAGGCTGGCTACCATGAGGTCGTATCAGTCGTCCCATTTCACCGTGAAACAATGGGATTTTTTCTATTATTTCATGGTTGATTCAGATTTATACCACAACGCGCATGTTTCTCGAATTCTGATTGGCTCTATGACCTCGGATTTTCCGTGGTTCGCCTCTTATATACCACAGAATGACGTAATAAAGTGAACAAAATGTACTGCGGACAACATCACTTTATTACGTCATTCCGTGGTATATAAGAGGACATACCACGGAAAATCAAATGACATTTGTTAAACGACTGGGACGACTGATACGACTGTATGGGTTTATCATAAACCGGCCTTAATACGTTAGTGAGAGTAGCTAATCCCCCTTAGAAACTTCAGGAACTTTTCATTTCACTTCAAGCGCGAAGCCGCTAAACTAGATTCTATCAAACGCGCGGAGTTGAGAAAAGGCGTTTACGCACGTTGTGGAGATCAAAACCACCGCGAGACAGTCGACATTTAATCCAAAAATCTATTTGAAAAATAACATCGCGAGACTGATACATGATGTAAGGCTAAGGAAAAATAGAACCCGTTACAAGGTGTGGGGCGTCTTAGCCCGGCATTTCGAACCTCATCGGGGCTAACCAAGCTTTGTCAATCAAAGAAATTCCGGGGGGGGGGGGGGGGGGGCTCCCATATTTTTGGGGCGGGGGTGCTCGCCGTACCTTTAGGGTTTAAAATCAGGCCTCTGGTACCTTTTAGGGGTACAATTCGAAAACTTGCAATTTTTTTCAGATAGGTACCTGTTAGAGGTCCGTTCTAGCAAATTAAGCAAATCACACTTGTTGGTAGCTCGAATTTCAGACGTATTTTCCCTCGTAAAAATACGAGAGAAATTACGAGGGAAAATACGTACCTTTTAGGGGTAAAAATCAACTAAGCGACGCCATGTTTGGTACCTTTTAGGGGTAAAATCGAAAGTCCCGAAGAGCACCCCCGCCCCAAAAATAGAGGAGTCCCCCCCGGGGGGCGTGCCTCTCTCGCTGCCGTTAATGGAGTAGTAGTTCATTGGCTTAGTTGTCCTTACTATGCAAGACATCTAACACACGAGCAGCTTCACGCTTTAAAGATTACACGTTTATAGACAGGAACTTGTGCTCTCTGGATATTTAAAAACAAAACAAAGAGTAATTGGACACAATTACACATTCTATACTATTTGTACTATTGTTTTAAAATTATTATCAAAAATGCATCCTTATGTTGCATCTGAAGGCGTCTCTCAAAATAAATGATAAAAAGGGATATTTTGCGTTCTTGGCGAACGTCGCTGCGATAAAAATACGTATTTGAAAAACCACTTCTGTTTTAACAAATGTAGCGACTAATTGAAGTGAAGAGATTCTAATCAGAGTCAAGAGTTTGGTTGAAAAGCCATCTTGAGTCAGTGGCTCGCACATTTGGTTGGACCCTAATTGCATTCTATAGCGGATACATTGTATATAGAGAGGGTATCTACAATTAAGAGGAATTCTTCCGGCAGCGTTATCTAGTGCAGTTGTATTGAAAGATATTTCAATACTTGATAACGTGAATACGTTCTGCTCAATTTCATCTTATTAGAGAAACAGCGATGGTTTACAATCATCGTGGAATTTTTCACAATGTCTCCAAGGGCATACAGAACAATCTCGATAAATTTATTTTGGAGAAGAATTTGTGTTGGCCCTAAGGGGATATCGGGAGCCCAAAACGTGGAAAAGCGCGAATACTGGTTAAAACAAAGACCTCCTTGAGAAATGCAAGGTATGGCTCGTATCTTTGTTATTCTGTGTACCTTAGATGAAAGCGGCATTGGGTGTTGCGACTTTTGGCGCAAGATACAAGGCTGGGTGGCCAATCGTGTGAAAAATTGTACGTGAGTGAATAAACTGCCAAGAAAATACCATACGGCGAGCCGAAAACCGGTTAGGAATTTAGAAGAAATATAATACATACTCTAAAGTGTTAAATGCGCGTGTATGAGCGCGGTGTATCTATCTAGAGGTCAAAAGAGAAACTTCATCAATAAAAATCTTGAATGAAATTGATTAAGCAGAACATCTCAGGCGACGAGAGGCTGGGGCTTGGGGTAATATCTGGTGATATCAAATGGGTGGGCGGTCCATTGGCTATAAAAGCGGCACAGCGGCAGGGAGCCAACAGAATAGAGGGTAATTACCAAAGTATAAACAGCAAAACAAAGGAGTTTTAATACAAGGGACTTCTATAGTACAAACATGCTGAAGATTTTGGCAGCTACGTTTTTCTTGCTTTTTGTTACATCACAGACAGACGCACAAAGAAGACAAGGTAATGAAAGTTGTTTTTCTGCTCTCTGATATTTCTTAACTGACGCCAACTTTGCGTTACATTGTAATTAGCGGATATTTACTGCTGTTTATTTGTTTATTTTTCCTTGCTGACACAATCATGTCCGTGTCTTTTTGCGGCAAAAGGGCACACCAGCGTCAACGTGAAAAGCTTTCATCGGGCAAGTTAATAAACAGATGAAATCACACTATTTTTCTCAGCGTAAGGGCTAAATTTAACTCTAAGTCGTCGGGCATAAAGTCACGTCAAGGAAAAAAGATAGAGTACCACGAAGTTGCACGGTCAACACAAAACTCTTTCCTCTTTCACACAGCTCCTTGCCATCGCTCTGACTTTTCAACTTATCTTATAGCCCCAGGAACAAATTTATAAGCTACATGACGAAATCATGCTTGTGAAAATGTAAGTTCAAATTCCTCAGGTACTGTTCGCTAACAGGTAACACGCATTTTATCTCGCTAACTTTTCATCACAGGGTACAATCAATCAGTGGAAACAAATTTCCACATAGCTTATCATAGCGCTGGCAACTGACGGGGGACGTTAACATGAATTCTCGATTTTCCCAAACGGGCCGAAGCCGAAAGATGGATTATGCATCTTTTGAGTACGTCTTTTGAGTTCACAGAAAAAATCGAAGATAAGCTAAGATAGATTAATTTCAAGATAGAAAAGAATTTGTGAAAATAACATTTTAAGACGTAATCCATTTGAAAATCAAGTAACGATTGGAAAACAGAAAACATTCTTGGAACAAAATTATCTACATCATATTGTAGAATTCTGTCTTACTGCTTTTGATATCTGATCTAAAAAATCATTTCTTACAACACCGAACATCGAAAATGAATCGTGAAAGTTGTCAAAATCTATACAATTTGTATAGGTTGACAGCACTATGAAATAAACATCAACAGCCAACACCATTTCTTCACAACTTTGAAAAATTATTTCTCAGGTTTCCTTGGGAATTTCTTCTCGGTGTTATCGCCAATTCTTTATTTTATCGATACCTTTCATAAAATGCTAGAAACAAGTAAATTGCATTGGCTTTGTAATACTCTATCTAAAAATTGTTTCCACTTTGTGTCAAATTTCTCGATTTCTCAGCGGATTTCCTCTTAATCATTTACGCCCTATGAAGGACAGAATTAAATGTCCGAAACGGTTTAATCAGACTTTAATCGTGCTTCTGTTTGGTCTTTCTCTTCATTTTAAAATCATTTGCGGAGAAAACACGAGCCTTAAACGGCTTAATCACATCTCTTGAGATTTGTGCATATCTTTAACTACACGCCCAAGTATTGCTCTAATGGTTATCCTTTAAGGATAGGGATTTGCTGGTAAGGTTAACGTACTAAGCCTTTCATATAGAATCATTACGCAGATGTTCCGTCTGTACTTCTCGAGCTCATTAATAATTCGTAAAGAATCATCATAAATAAAATCATAATAAGTTTGGAGGAGGTCGGAAAACGTAGTCTGAATTTATAGAATTTTGACTTCTAATTCCTTCTTTTTCTCGGCATTAAAGCATTCATTTTAGACTAGTAATATCAAATACTCGATAGCCTTGTCAGTGGCCCACGCCTAATTCTTCCAAAATGAAAAGTTCCCCCCAAACAAAATTATAAGCGGTTTTGTCCAGGAAACTTGAACTCATTTTAGAGATTCCTGGTGGTAAAATAATAAATTCTTTGGACATAATATCTATCGTGAAATCCAGTTCCAAAGATTCGCAGATCAGAATTCAGAAACGACTTCACAAACAGTGTCAAAACTCCTCCTGTTCTAAAACATATTTTATATTTATATTTTTTCGTTATAAGACAGTCGCGTCCAGTAGGTACTAGTAGGTTGTTTCACACTGAAAGTATCAACACTTCCCATTGCTCTATTGGAAAGAACCTTAAGGATCGCAACTGTACATGAATTTGTTGTTCTAGCTAGTTTATCTATAGTTTACATCAATTTCCAATAATATAATTTGACAATGTAATGACTATAGCAATGAAGAAATACCAGGGTATCTCCCACACGAAAACTTGATATCTTCACAATACAATGTGAAGATATCACGGCCTGTGCTCGAAGCCCCTTTTCGGATTTTCTTAAAGAAATAATGATTTAGTATTTCACTGATGTTTGTATAATAAACAGAACATTACATGACCGCTTGGAGATACGAATTTTATCTTCTCGTGTCAAAATAAAAAATATCCCACTCGTCCGCTGCGCACATTCGTGAGATAAATTTTCAACACTCGAAGATAAATTCGTGTATCTCCGCGCGGCCATGTAATATCCTCTATATAAACCATAGAAATCAGTGTTCTATTGTTAAAACAAAAAATAAAAGATTGCGGACAAAATTTCAATAAGTTTCACACTGCACGTTGGCGAGTTGGGTCGAGCCCAAGTATTTTGGCGAAAATAATACCCATGTCGAGACCAAGGGAAGTTGATATTTTTAGCTAATTTCTCCAGTCTGTTTACTCGAGTTATAGATGAACTGCTTATGATATCGTCGCATATCAGGACAGTGACATGATACCGTAGAATATCAGGACAGTTGATCTCGTTTCTGATTGGCTAAGCAGGATAATAAAGATATATAATGCTAACAGTTGCTATTGAATCACTTACCTGATCACCTACTGATTATTGACCAAACTTGAAAGATTTTCTCTACACTTAAGGTCTGTTTCACCCGTACAATAGATTCCGTGTTCCATATCCTTAATCTTGCCACGAAGAATTAAGGCATTATGGTTTTCTAAAGCTTTTTACTTTCGACAAACAAAATACAATTCAAAATGTGTCCAAAATTATATCTTTCTGACAGTCATAAACTCCCGGCCCGAGTAAGTTTCGCATCTAAGCAAAATGTGTTCGCAAAATGTTGAAGAACAATTCAGTGCCTCTTTAAAAATTCAATTTTATATAAATACTGGAGCTACGCCAAAGCTGACCATAGCTGACCCCCGACAAATAAACATTAAGCGGGGCTGCTGTATAGGAAAATAATAATATCCGACAGTGCATTTTGTTAAAACCTACCAGACATGCAGAATCATTGTTTGTTCATTGCTTATTTTAATTGGTTCTTTTTAGTTTTAAAAGGTTTAGGTAATTCAAAACAACACTTAGAAAACAAATAATTATGGCTCTCCAAAATCATTGATTTGCACTTCAAATTGGATCGTTATTATGTGCTGTAAGCGTTAGAGCACAAAGTATATGACTTTTAATCGGCGAAACGTAGCTCGCGTGCACTCGGAACGAAAGTTCCGTGTGTCTTTCCCAACATCACAAGTGGTCTATTTCGCCGATGATAACGTCATAGAAAGGCTTTTATGATAAAGCGGGGGAGAAACATTTAGCTTCTCCGTGAAACAGAGCTTGTTATATCGTAGCTATATCACATATCACTATAACATCTGTAAGTATCACAAGAAGTCCAAAACAAGGTCTCAAACATGAGCTTCAGATGGCGCATTCCACTTCCACTAATCTTGATGTCCTAATTATCATTCTAGGCCGTATACGCCTTTTCTTATCTAGCAGATAACAAATAGGTCAACTGATTACTTTGGCATCTTCTCCTTATGATATGATCTATAAATTATATTCGGATAACGCGAGGTAATTTATACTTCCCTTTTCTAGGTGCTTAATTAGAAAAGGATGTCCAAAACATGCACTTGGGGAAGTCTTTAACAAACGGATGGAATTTCATTCATGAAGTAAAATCAAGCTGCGCAACATTGTTTCATCTTCATTAATTGAAGCCAAAACATTAACTAAGGCCACCGGCGCATACAAGAATAGAAATTCCTGCTGTAGCATATCCTTGGGATCGATAGGGGCGAGAAAAGAAAGTTCTTAAACTCATTCATAATTCATCAAGGTTAAACAAAGAAAATCAATAGCACGAAAGAGGTTTGAATACGCAGTCTTAATGTGCATACATTTTTGAGATTTTTGTTCCTTCTTTTTCTCGGAATGAAATGATTCGTTTGAGAAGCAATATCAACAGTCGACAGTGTTTTCCATCGACAGTGTTTTCCATCAGGGTTTCCAAGCACCTCGAATGGGCTAAAAAAATCGGCTTGGCCTCGGATTTCTTCAACACACTACTCGGTGTTTGGAAATGAAACACGCTGTCTCGTGTCTGATATGTCACATGGAAATCTATGTACAAGATAGTGCAAACACTGAAAAGAGGACATTGGCGTAGAGCTAATTTTCCAGTTTAGAGTCAGTAACTAGAGCTCTCCCACCACCATATTAGGGCATTAAAATATCCCAAAAAGAACAAGAATTTCAATTAATCAATTAACTTCATTAACGTTAATAAGTCAATACATTCTACTGGGCTCACTTATTAGCGACTATCATCAATGAAGTGGAGGAATCTTTGACCAAAACCTAGTCATAATTCATAAAGAACCATTGCAGATGCCTCGTCGTTTGAAAGGTCACCGCAATTATTTTTAACTGGTATGATACGTGCTTCATAACGTTAAAGGGTGGCTTTCACTTAGGGCAAAATGCAGTTTCTCCAACGATCCGAAAAATGCAATTTTCCGATGATCATTTTCCCGACGATCTGCAGCACACTGGCTGACTGGATGAATGCCATCGTAATTCATCTCAACTGTCCCGGAGTTCCCACGCAAAATCAACACACGTACTATGTGTCCGTTACTGGTTATTGAGGGATTGTAAGAAGTCACATTTGATTAACCCTTTGCAAGGATTCTGTAGAAATGTTAATTGCCCCCGAGGCGATGCCTATTAGACTAGTCAGACTGAGGGTCAGACCGTGACCCCATAAATCGCAAAAACTTACTAGTAGTCGCGCCAACCAAGAACAACAGAATAATGGCCTTGTATAACGATTTTTTTGTGCTAGCCACACACGCATCGTTTTCCTTTGTTGATTTGCGGTGGACAGAAACAGAAATGTCAGGTTAAAGGACAATCAACCGAGAGCCTTTGCGGTCTATTAGCCAATCAGAGCACCCTTAAAACAATGTAGACTAAATATGAAAATCCGCGAACGAGGAATTTTGCCAAGCTGGATCCTGAAAAACGGACCTGTCAACCAGTTGTGAACTGAGAAAAATATATATAATGAAAGGTGGACCTTTCATTATATATCTTTCTTAAAACAATGGATCAATTTGAAAACAAAAAGGGGGGCAAAGACCCCTGGTTACTGCGATTTTCATAATTCTGCGAACTCTATACCGACCAAATGGGTGAACAACTCTGGGTGATTTCACGGACGCAGAACTGATAGGGTCTAGCTGGGCTTCAGAACACAATTTTTCACCATAAAAATGCAAACCAAACTCAGAAATTGACTCAAAGGTTTGATTGACGGAAGCCAACACGCAATTTGGCATTCAAAAATGTCAAGTGGGAGTTTGCGGAATTATGAAAATTGCAGTAACCTCCTTAGCTCGATACCCAGGCATGATTCTGTACCAGTCTTATTGTTATTCCAGAATGCCGCGACACTTCAAACGTATGTCAACTCCACGTGACCGTTTGGGCAACCTTTCAACTCACAAGAACTCAGGCTTGTGGGATGAGCTACGCAAGACGGTTTTGCAAGAAGACCTGCGATTTCTGTAGTAAGTAAAATGCGGCCGAGGAAGCAATATTTTAGCGGAGCTCACCGCACCAAAGGCGCAGTAGCAGAGCTCCATACGTATGAGAAATGGCATTCACTTTGTTTTGATGTACTTTTGGGGCATCCTGTGCTATATGAATGGTATACTGTGGCATTTGCAATGCTTGGTTCGACGGTGCACGATCCGGGATTCGAACTCAGCACACTGTGCGTACGATCCTGAGCTCGAATCCCGGATCGACCAACCGTATCAACTTTTCTCTGTTCCGAGTAGCTTGCTTATAGCTTTGAATTCCTTTCACCTGGAGCTCTGATAAGAGAAAGGGGGTAAAGTGGTGCACCGTCGAGCTCAGTTTTGTTAGCCGAAGGCTATTTCGAGTTATCGACGTCACTTTGAGTACCGCGGGCGCAGGCGTGTCTGCCTGCCCCGCAACGAAGCTTGCATGAGGAATTTGGTAAATCAGGCATTAAATACCACATAATACATGGGCGCGTAAGGGATATGGAATTTATTTTAGTTGGTAGCGCTCACTCGTAAGATATCAACGTTTTTAAAAAAAAATTCAATTTGAATAATGCCGATAGTGGGCATTATCGTAATTTTTCACGTGCGAAATACGATATTTCTCAGTGGCCGAAATCCTGATAAAACACGTAATTTATATATATAATGAGCTTGGTTATTTTAATTGAGGGTGTTACATGAACAAAACGAAGGAGTGTTTGAGCAGAGTGTTTAATGTGTTTCGATGTTTCTGCAGATGGATATAGGGAATGCGAGAAAAGCAGATACGGCTGTTGCTGGGACAGAATCTCTCCACGAGGACCCAACGGTGAATGCCCAAGTAAGCATCATCCGACAGTTCTTTGATATGATAAAAATATACATACATATCGAGAAAGTACTGAAACGTTTTAATAGAAATTGCGCGGGCTGCCTTGCTTTTTTTGTGACCAGGCCCTTTGTCTGAGAAAAAACAAAAACTATAAATGGCGACCATGACAATGATGTTTCTCGAACATCTGTAAGGGTGCATTGGGTGCATTTTCCTGCCATTTTTGCTCTCTGCTACTTTGTGTGCGAATATAGATGTAATATATCAAACACGAGACAGGTTGATTCATCAGGATCCCCATACAACGAGAATGGGCTTAAAAAACTAAGCAAAGCAAAGCTTTTTAACAGAAACTTCCTGATGAAAACAATTGCCGAGTGCTTGATATAGCTTCTCAAACGAATCGTTTATTATCGAGAAAAGAAGGAATGTAACCTGAAAATCTATGCAAATTAAGACCACGTATCCGAACCTACTTCACACGTACGATTTCCTCTGTTTAAGCTTGACGAGTTTTTCATGAGTTTGAGAGGTAAGCGGTCGTAGTATCTAAGAAACTCGTGCTCTTTAGTTTGCAGGAATGTCTACCGCACTTTCTGCCCGCGTTATCGGCCCATCTGTGACAGGCATAAGAGTAAGAGTCGATTCGCCCTGGGCGCTAAATTCAGGCGTATGTGTCCTGTGACGTGTAACATGTGCGTGGCTGGCTCAAGATTTTACCACAAACGCTTCCTTGCTTCGAACAGACGACATCGAGAGAAATCGGCAGCACGGAAATCAAGATAGAGCATGGAAGAGAAAGCGGATTTCAGATGACTGCTTAAAGTAAATCAGACTTGCGTTATATATGCGTTCCTATTGGAGGTTAGCCTGTGATGCGAACGCCGACACCACTTAGCGCTCGCCGAAGACTCCCCCAAAGAGGCGTCTGCGCGTTCAAGCCAAACATTCCATACTGATGACGTATTTTGGCTCAGATCTGGTCAAAAGCATTACGCGGACAGTTTAACTATAGGTGTAGCACACAAAGTAAAATAGTGTGGAATTCAAATAAGATTAAAAAAGATGCAAATACGTTTAACTGGCCTCGTAATTCTTTCGACCAGATCTGAGTCAAACACGTAATCAGTATGGAACATGTGGTGATTCTTGTTTCTTGGTTCACGACTAAACGCAAGTCGCAAATTAGTTTGATTGACTAAGTGTATTTATTTCGCGTTTAGTTTTCGTCACTCATCTGAAATCCGCTTGGCGCACAAAAAGCTAGAAAGTAGAGTGTGTACAACTTTGGGAGTGTGGTTCGTGCGGCTATGAGCATGATTGGATGTCGCCTATAGGACAGCGTTCTGGTTCCAGCACGAGAGCAGCGCATCAATAGGTGGGATAGCAGTGCTCTACCTTAAAATAGTATAAGGAAAAAAAAGAACTGAACATTCGCATCATATAAATAGAGAATAATACATTGGCGCGCGGAGATATGGAATGTATTGTCGAGTGTTCACATTGAGGGATGTCTGTCGGAAAGCCGAAAAGAAACGGAGCCTCGAAAATACAAAGCTGGAAACAAGAGGGTTCTAAACTATATGTTCTAGCTGCCACACGGATATATAGGATATACATACCCTACTTCTTTACGCCAATCTCCCAATGACCATCCTACAAAACCTGAATGCTATTTCGCCTCTTACTGCAATTTTCATAATTCTGCGAACTCTACGCCGTATAACAACCGCGGTTTGGCATCCGTCAATCAAACGAGTGAACAGCTCTGGGTAATTTCACGGAGGCTTTGATAGATCTTGTGATCTCATAGGAGCTAGCTAGTGCGCTTCAAAACACAATTGTCCACCATAAAATTCAAATGAAACTTGCGCCTGCCTTGAAAGGTTTGATAAACGGAAGCTAAAACGCTTCGTTCCCAACATGATGAAAATCGCAGTAATATGACGGTGGACTTTCCTTAAGCCGGCTTTTCACTAGTGAAGTAAGCGGAGACGGAGACGTAAGGACGTTTGCGTTTACGTGAAAATCAAAGAACGGAGACGGAGAAGGAGACGTAAGCGTGAAGGAAGCAGAACGGAAAGTTTCCTTTTTCCTACGTCTCCGTCTCCTTCACCGTCTCCGCTTACATCACTAGTGAAAAGCCGGCTTTACCATTCGAACAAAGGACAATCCCCGCACCCAGTGAGTCCTTTTGAACATGTCACCAGCGAGAAAACGTCCTTTGACTACAAAAAAACAAAACACTTTAAACAGGGAACGTTTCTGATAAGATTGAAGATTTATGAGGTCTGCTTATGAAGAAGAAACGTGCTCATGCAGAAGAAACTCTGTCTGATAACTTCAAGTGTGAAAATAGGGGCCGGTTAATGTGGTGACTGTTTCTTGAATTTCTCTGTCCTTCCTCAGCTCTTTTGGCCTTGAATCTTCAAATATTTGAGATATATGACACTAATCAACACTAATGAAGCAGGGGGGCTGGTCTAGTCATAATTAAAAGATCCGACGATTAGAGTTCATCAAATATGTGCATGTTCAAAGAGTAATCTTGGAACAAAATCATTTAGTTTTTAACTTTGATCTATCTACCTTGAATTACGGAGTTTCGTTTTTTACGTGTTCACTGAGGCCGAGGGGACAATGCGGCCAAGAATGAGCAATGGATGTCTGAGCAGACGATTTTCTAGATTTATTTGATTAATTCAAATATTTTTAAGCCCAGGATTAACTAATCTGAAGCTTTGCAAGCGTCATCTGGAAATCAACCTAAACCGAAGAAATTCGAAAAACTTGTTCGCGTGCGGTCAAAACAGAGTCTAGCTATTGTTATCCTTGTACTGTATTCCTTCGCTAAATTCAAACGCCATTGTCGCCGCACAGACTAACCACGAAGAAACGTAATGTTCAAGCCCCAGGCGCTCTAAAAAATCAGTCCTGATCGCATCGTCCTATCCCTTAGGGTATAACATTCCCTCGCGTGATATTCAACGGGTGTCGGCTATCAGAGACGATTGCTATCCCTTAGGGTGTCTCGAGGGATAAAAATGAGAGGCATCTAAATTTGTATACCTGCCATCTCTTTACCATCTCTTAGGTGTAAATTTGATTTGGGCCACACCCGGTTTGCTCTATGGAAGTAATTTTGTCCAACTTTCATCCCTGATTATTTTAGGATTCCTTACCGGTGCGTCCAAGCTCACTAAAGTTCGGCCAAATTGACAATTTACTCGATACGTAGATCTGCCTCTACCGCTCTGATAAAAACCATTATGTAACATGGAAAACGCACGATACGGCAAAGCGAGAAGTGGCATCTTAAGCGAATTTCAAAATTGAATATTAGAACTAACAGCTAGCATATTTTGAGCGTGTGCGGAAGGAATTGCAATTTCCTCTCATACTTCTCTTGTAATTATCCAAAGAAAATAACAGTTTCAAAATTTATTTTGCATATTTGCTGTTGACTCGAAGACCTGCATACCAACTTCTCGTCTTTTGAGCGGTACGAGCCCCTGAAAAGTTATCGGAGTATGACCAACCTCTGCCCTGGTAAACATGCTTTATCTATTGGCACTACGCGCCTGGGAATGCCAGATAGCAGCATTGATTTACGCCTAACGTGTGGTAAAACATTTAAAGTGTCTCATTTTTTGATCATAAGGGAAACATCAACACTTAACCAGTAATATGACTGAGGTTAAGGTCTGAGTAAATCATGTTGGGTCACATTGTAACCCTCTTTAAAACATCTAAAAGCATTCTCCACAAGCTAAATTCTGAAGTTTCAGAAAATTGTATCCAGTTTCAAGCGTTTAGGTGGCCGTGAACCTGCTGTTGAGTCATATATTTGACATTTTTTGCTAAAATTTAAATTTCAATGGAATGGTTTTAAAATTGGTCATTTCTTAAAAAAGTGTCAAATAGATATTTCTATCCGAGTTGAACTATTTGCTCAAAAAATCCGTGACCAAAAACACATCGAGCACCCTATTTTACATCCAATTTGCGGTATACTCCGATGGAATTAAGGAGGCTCATAGCAGTTTTTCATGTCATCACCCCTTGAACTTCAATGGTCTGTATCTCTTGCGGAAATGCACACAACGGAAAGCCACTTTACAAGTAAACATGCTATGGATTGTTCTTTGTGTCGACATATGTTTTGTTTATATTGAAGCTTCCATGGCAACGTAATGGCGACCCTCCAAAAAATTTTAAGTTGCAAAAGTAACCCAGACAAAGAGAAATGTCGGCAAAACCCTCTTAACGCCAAAGACGTTAGGCTATAAGCATTACTTGGAGAAAGTTTGAAGAAAAAGTGTCATCGCGTTTTCGAAATATAACGCGGTCATTGGTTTTCGTCAAAAAATTAGAATTTCCTATTAGCCTTGTTGCTTGATTCTCAAACTACACCTAAACCTCATAAAGATAGTTTTTAGTTCCGCATAAAGACAGAGGCATTTTCTTTAAAATCGATACCCTGTTTATGACCACAGACTCGAAAATCCGGAAGATATGACCAGAAGCTCAAAACCCTACCCTGTTCAGATGATCATCCCCGTATAGTAAATGGTAGCTTTTAAGCTGGTGGAAGCCCGAAACCTTTGTATTCCTGGTCTTCTAATTTATTGCGATCACTTAGATTGCTTCTTTACTGCGAATGTCATCATATTATCCCATTCATACACCTCAGTACTAGATCCAGTCATTACATGAAAAGGTAAGGCTCCGAAACGATGCCAAATAAAGCAGAATAAACTACACAAGGTTTTTCTGGTCACTCGTCTATATGGTGTAATAGATCCGATAGATTAAAATCGGTATAAGCGTAATTGCTGCAGATTTGATTATAGCAGGAAGGCCACAACCACGCAATCATCCTGAGAAAGTTATACCTTGCACGTTGTAGCCTGGGGGTTCTGACAGAGATGTGAGACACAATATTTATACACCTATTTCAATAAACGTTGATCTGTAAAACGTAAAACCATGAACCATGCATCATAATGAAGACGCTATTTCTCGTATTTTCCTCGAGTTTAGCAAACCGAACTAAACTAAAACCACCCATGGCACTTTGTTAACTACTTTGGCGTGAACCGCTTCGTTTTAGGCAGGATTACCATTACGACTTATGGTTCCTGGTTCATGGTTTTACGTTTTGCAGACCAACGTTAATTGAAACAGGTGTATACAGACGGCATTACTCGAGCTACAAATTTGCAACCCTGATTTGAATTGTTTGATTATCATATCTCGTTTCATTGCGTGCTATAAGAATGAAAATCTGAAGCATGCTTCCTTGCCCATTTTGCAGAAGCAAAAACTTCAAGCATGTTTTATATTTTTAACTTTATTTTGTTCAGAAAACTAAGTTAAACAACCGCATAAACGATCCTACACCAGCCTGATTTGCACTTGTATGTTTTCACTGCAACACCCTAAAGTTTAGACTTCATGCAGGTGTTTAATGTTACAAAAATGTTTTTATTACCATCCCATTTTCTCATAAATTTTCTCCCGCTTGTACTTTAATTCTGTACCATTTTCTTCTTTGTGTCATGAATATACCTCTTGAACTGGAGAATAATTTTCACAGTCTCTCTTACAGTGTCTTGACTACCATCCTCCTGCACTGAAGTTGCTGCAGCACCTTTTCCTTTTTTCTTTCCAGTAACCGCAAGTTGCTTGGTGGTCTCCTTGGACAGACCTCCGGGATTCGTATCTTTACTTTTCCACTCTGACCAAAAGCTCCTTCAATAACGCCATCTTCTCCAGTAGAAAGTTTAACCTTCATTCCAGTAAATGTCTGTATATTAGTTTCTTTCTTGAACAAAGACCGTCCTATCACAGAGTACTCATCAGCCATTCGTTCAACTATTCCTTCTCTATACTTGGTCTTGTAGACCTTAAGCTTTGGCAAAATAGTTTCATTGTAATTTTTATCCACAAAAGGAACAAGGAGCTTTCCATGAAATGCAATTCTACACAAGTTTAAATGAATATCTGTGTCAAGTCTTGAGCCAATAACAAGCGAAGACTCAGGGCATGAAACAGGCTTCTCAAATTCTAGAAGAACCCAATGTGTTCTGGACAATGGCATCTCCTTTCCATCCTGTTTTTCCTCATCGCTTGGTGCCAGAGACTTGGTAGAATCAGCCACTTCATCTTGGTAGATATAATCTCTTTCAAATTCAAATTCCTTAGCAATGGAATCTTCTTCCTCTCCAGGGGGTACCCCAAGATCTGAAGTCTTCCCATTACAGTCTCATGGCCAATAGTAATGTGGAACTTTGTCTTCCCTGTGATTGCTGCTTTATAATAAGGAATCTTCCTGACAGATATTATACCACCAAAAACTGTAGGTACGCTTGAAGGACTGCACACAATGCCACGCTCAAGAAGCTTAGGATCAAACTGGGTGACACAGATCCCAACCCTGTCCCCCTGGGTAGCTTTGTTGATGGGCTGTTTAAACATCTGCATAGATTTAACCTTCTTTGTGACCTTAAGAGAAGGTATCTCTATGTTGTCATTTACACTCACACTACCACTTAGTATCGTACCTGTCATGATGGTCCCCTGGCCACGGATGGAGAAGCAGTGGTCGACAGCAAAGAGTAAGGCACCAGAGGTGGTCCTTTCAGGGATGTATGACATGGCTTTTAGCTTGTCAATCAACTGGACAACACCAATGGACTCTGTGTCTGGAGCCTCTGGACCTCCTGGCTTGGCAGCTACAGGGATTATAGGGCTTCCAGCAAACCGTGTGGTTTCTAGTGTTTTTGTGAGACGTTTTGTCACTGCAAATCATGAGAAAATTTATTATATACATTATATCATATTTTCACTTCATGTACATCCCATTTAAAGATGAGTGAGGCATGTAGTTTTGGTTGAAGTGATATGCAATCCAGGGTTCAAAATAGCAGCAAGCTGCCAGTGATAGACAGCACTTTTTGCGACTTTGCCAGCCATTTGTAGGTAAAAAAACATAGCAACAAACAACCTCGTCCCCAGGGTCTTCTCGGTCGTTTTTCAAAATGGCGGTTAGCTTAGAGAAGACCCTGGGGAGGCTGAGTCACATGACCACTGTTTGAGGACATGGGAACGAGGTTCTCCATTGTTTCGAGGCGGTCATGTGACTCAGCCTCTCCCAGGGTCTTCTCTGAGCTAACCGCCATTTTGAAAAACGACCGAGAAGACCCTGGGGACGAGGTTGAGCAACAAACTTTGCAAAAAAAAATGCTTGAGAAATATATATGTGTATCTACCATGACAGTTAAAAGGCTTTTAAGAATTTTGGTCAATTTTTGTGATTTTGTCTGAGCCCTTTTGGGTGACATATTACCTTTTCTATCAACGCATCTTTCTTGTCTGGCTTGAGCAGGTCCACTTTGTTGAGCACAACTACCATTTTCTCACACAGAATTTCACCAATTACCAGACATTCTGCCGTCTGTGTCTGCACTCCCTTTGTCACATCCACTACTAACATCATCATATCTGATGAGAAAACAAATGAAATTAGGATTGTGCAATTCCAGAAAGAAATCCATACCCCCATCACAGAGGAAATTGGAAATTCCAGAGGAGTAGTCCAGTAGGGATAGTTTATTTATTCAATTTTTGTCTAAGCAAATTAAAAAAATACTTTGCACATTTTTAGGCAAATGGCTAAGGTTTAGCTCCCAGGTGGAAGGAGAAAATGTGTTAGCCCTCTGAAAAATCAGGTAAATTGATGGGTCACACATTATTTTCTGTATTTTTCCATTGGAAATTCAAGAGGGGTGGGGTAGAACTCCTATAAACATAGACAAGGATGCTCATTGTGAAAATTGATTTAACGCAAGGGATAGCAAATTGGGTGTGGAAAAAACATTTGTTTATCCCTAAAAGATAGCAAAAACTACAAACTATACAGGACAAACTATAGCGCTTGAAAACAATTTTGCTACAATATGTGGTTCAAAAAATATCCATACCCCCCCCCCCCCCCCCCCCCCCCTAAACCCCTCCAGAATTTCCAATCCCTTCCGTAGGGGGGTAGTTTCTGGAAACACACAATTTCAAAGAAAATTGTTCTAACATTTGCACAAGACACCTAAGAGATAGCATTTGATGTTTTGAAATCCTGATAACCCTAAGGGATAGCACATGAGTGCATTTTACACCCTACATGATAGGGTGAGCAGTGAGCAACCCCTTCTATGTTTATGGGGAGTCCCCCCCCACCCCCCGGTTTAGCTAGAGTGGTGCTGCATGCAAAACTGCACCAGTCTAAAAAAATGTGCAAGTACTCCACTTTTCACTGAAATTCCAGAGGGGAGTGGTGGGGGAATGGGAAGGAAAAAAGAAATTATGTATCTATTCCAAAAAATATCCATACCCCCACCGAGGGAAATTGAAATTCCAACGGGGAAGGGGCAATAACTGTACACCTCTTTTTTCTGTACCATCACTGTATTTGAAGATTCCAAGGGGGCGGAGGCGAGGCCCTGCGCTAAAATTAAGGAATTAGGGACAGATCGTTTTTTACGTCCACGGGGGGGCGGTGGTATTCTGAATTTATTGATAGTTAATATTCGCCACCCCCTCATTAAAAAGGCAACACAAAAATAACCCCCACATAACATTGATGTTCTAAAAAGCTTACCCCCCACTCTGTAACCAGATCCCCCTATTTGAACTAATGGAAGACGATTTACAGACATTTCTCTTTTGTTGCGCGTGAAGCGCGCCCTAATTTTTATGAATGAACGCATTTCACCAAACCTCAAAAAAAGGTAGATGAACATTCCATTTGCTGTGTGTAGTAAACAAAGATCGCAATGACGTGCATGAAGCAGGGTCCAATGATGAATCTCTATCCTCGTAACTTCGAACTCATGCTTGCCTAATAATAACGCCTTTTTTTTTCGAACTGATACAGCTCCGATGCTTATTACTGCAGAGCGCCTTTTTGGGGAGAGGGGAGAGTTAGTTTTTTCTCCTGGCTAAGATACATTTTCTTGTAATGACATTCGTAGCATTCCATTGCACACGTTCTCAAAAAATATATTGTACATTCCGATGCGTGCGAAGCGTGCCGAACCTGGCGTACTCGCTATATGGCGTAGCGCTGCGCTGTATGCCATGACGCGATAGCTTGTACATATTATTATTTAGTTGAACCACAGTGTCTCTGAAAAAATTAACCCCTGTTTTGAGAGAGGATGCCAAAAAATTACCCCCTAAAATCCATGTCTTCTAAATTTTTTACCCCCACCCAAATTCCCCCCCCCCCCCCCCCCTCCCCCCTCCCGTAGACGTAATAAACGATCGGTCCCTTATTACACAATAACCTTATCAACTCACCTATATCTGTGCTCCTCCAATAATAGTCTTAATGAGTGATGCATGTCCCGGACAGTCAACTAAAGTGAATTGCAACAGGTCATGTTTGCTCCCCGCCGCCTTCAAATGTTCGGGTAGCGGGACTTGAAAAGACGAAAACCCGAGGTCAAGAGTGATCCCTCGCTCCCGACTCTGGGGATTTTTATCAAACGAGGCCGTAGATGCCGTTGTACTGAGTGCTTTAGCTAAAGAAGTCTTCCCACTATCTATGTGACCTAAAACACCTATGTTAAAATTTAGAATTTTTTCGTCCTTTGCGTCCGCCATCTTGAAAGTCACAGCCCGTGAGAAACTGGGTTCTAACGTAGCAAGTGCGCATGTTGTCTTTGTGAGACCGCTGATCATAATGCACTCTTGAAGTTTTCTTTTGACAAAATGGCGCTTGAAACGGTGCCGAAAGAACTGAGAAGTTTAAGAGCTTGTTTGCTCTGTTCGCTCGTAAAGGTACGTAGGATCATTCTTTTCGTTTACAAGAAGCACCCTGGTTGTTTTTTTTTCACGATTCTACCGCAATATGACGATACTGGATTGAGAAAATCGACAGTCAACAACGCGCAGGGCGCACTCATTTCCTCGTGTGTTGGTTCTCGTTCATTTTGTGTGCGCTACTGAATACCACTTTATATTTGAACTCCGATGTATTTTCTTGCATTTTTTAGACTTTAGAACAGTTTGAGTACGATGGATGTGATAATTGCGAGAAGTACTTGCGTCTGAAAAACAACAAAGAAAACATACTTTCCTGCACTAGTCCAAACTTTGATGGGTAAGCTTTACTGTATGCTAATGGGCTATGCCATAAAAATTTGTACCCCCCGGTTGAGGACCTACTAAATACGATTACCCCAAGAATTCTTTAGTTCATGTGCTCACCCCCCAAAAATTCTTTAATTTTGACGAATTCTCAGCAATTACCCCAAGAATTTAGCAGTCACCCCCAAGAATTTAGCGTTTTCAGGCCTTGACCCCCGAGAATTCTTTGGTCCTAATCGCTGCTACCCCCAAGAATTCTTTCGACCTTCGGGCTCCTACCCCTGAAGATTCCTTGGTCCTCAACCCGGGGGTACAAATTTTTATGGCAGAGCCCAATGTATAAACACTTCACATTTCACCCTCAAACTAATACACTGCTTGCTATCCCATATCTGGCAAACATTCGTTAATTCAAGTGAAGTCTTCGCTATTGCGAGTGTAAATCCCTATCAGCGAGTCCCCCTACAAAGTGTGTACACAGGGCCTTGGCATAGGCCTTTGGTGACACTGGGATTATCTAGCAGTAATCACTATTCCTATAAAGCCTGGTGCACACAAGTTTGCGACATAAGACTGAGAGAACATTCAAGGCACTTGGGTGCTTTGCATTGGTCCATTCCAACCAAATGCCAGTTGCAACATACATGTTCAGTGAATTTTTTGGTCAGAATGGTCTGCAACTAACCAGTTTCTCTGACCAAATAAGGCAACAGATGATAACTACATGCAAATTGACAATTCAGGATGTCATTCCAGTTGGAATAAACAGAACTATTATGGAATGGTTCAACTAAACCTGGATATACATAGGGTACATGGTGTTGTGTGTGAGTAGATCCAGTTGATCTCACCTCACGGTGCGCAAGGGATTGTTTGCCAAAACGAAATGTTCCTAAGTCAAGTGAGTGATACCTGAATTGTCACAGTTTTGGGAAGCAAAACTAGATTTAATCGTCATAGGTACAAGTCAAACAAATTTACATTTGATATTAGGCAAGATTTTCTGAGGAGTTGGAAAAGTTTTTATGCTCAATTACATTTTATTTTTTTACTATCTGTTTGGAATACTTCGCAATGACACCCAAACACAATGTGGTGAGAAAGTATGTGCAACAAAGCAGTGCCTTTTGTGGTTTCCTGCATAAGCCAATCCGTGCTTTTGTCTTGGGCAAAAAGCTATTATAATAAATTATTATATAGACACAAGTGTTTTACTGGGAAATACGCCACTCGTAGATCTCATACAAAGCTACATCCGGGTCCTCAGTGACATATTTTCCATATCCTCACTCGTGAGGATATTGGTCAAACAAAAGTGCTTGGAAATCAATTTGGAATATTTTTTCTGGTTTGTCTATATAATAAAAAGAAATTACACGATGGCTTGAAGATATGAGTTTTATTTTCTCGTGACAAAACAATATTGTACTCATTCGCTGCGCTCATTCGAAAATATTGTTCTTGCCACTCGAAAATAAAACTCATATCTTCGGGCCACCATGTAATATCCTCTATGTATTTTTAGAGAAGTGTTGTTACAAGCTGCTGTAACTTGGAATGTTTTTAGATTTGCTGTCATGGCATTGTGTATGTCATGTCATAAAAATGCATCCTGTACCATAGGCCTTTTTTGAGATACTCCGAAGTTGTGGATTGCAATGCATTGTGGTCTAGCTTCGGTACAAACAAGCCACCAAATAATAGGCAGTTTTTCCCAGTGGAATTCAAAATGAACTCCACTGGGAAAAACTGGCCATTGTTTGGTGATTTGTTTGTACCAAAGCTAGACCATAATGCAATACGATCCGCGACTTCTGGTGTATCTCAAAAAAGGCCTATGGCCTTAGGCTGAGGTCAAACCAGTTCACTGGGTCCATTTACCAGTATTGGTGAATATTTGTTTGACTGGAGCCAGTTTATCAATGGCTTGTTCACCTTTATTTTTCACAGTATGATATCTCTAGTAAGCACAGAAGACAGTTGGGTAGCAAGATGGCAGAGACTAGGTAAGACTATCATGATAAAGACTATTAAGTCTATGATAGCATGTGGTACTACAAATGTAGTACGGTATGTTGAGATCATTGGATATTCATTATTGCTTTGTTTGTAGATAATAAAGTGCGAGGATGTTATGCAGTTTCCATCACTGGCAAACTTCCAGGTCCTTTGATCAGAGAACTAAAATCAAGAGGCATTACATATGTATCAAGGGACAGGACAAACCAATGATGTATACATTCTTTACACATCTGCATACTGTACAGCTGCCAGCACATTGTAATGCTGTCTTCAGTTGATGATTATTCAGGGTGGCTAAAGTCAAGGTCCATTGCTTTGTGCCTTTTACCAAGCCTCAGATGCTATCAAAACAGGTACATTGTACAATGTACAGAATAATAGAGCGGTCAGACTGTTCTTGTGGAATTCCTTTTGCTTAATAATACAGTACATTCAGTCTCATTCCTCCCTAGGTGGGGTTTCCCATGCTTAATTAAGTTGAATTTCTTCATATTTTTACTACATGTACCTGTGAAGAACTACTGTGCATGTACCTTCAGTATACACCATATATTAGGCAGAAAGTGGGAAAGCTGAGTAGAACTCATATCAGCTTTATTTCAAATTTGTTTTTCATTTTCAGGTATGAATACCTAACACATTTATAATTTCAATGGAAATGTTGTTTTTCATTTTTGTTTAGTTGAAATGCATTTTAACAGTATATGCCATCTGCATTGAAAGGGCCCCACTGACTTCGTCAGAAAAATAGAACAACCATGTCTACAAACCAAACAATTTCCATCAAGTACACTCTGAGATAATTGAACAGTCCAAGGCACACGTGACGTTTTGTTGAGAAGTTGTCTAGTTTCTCGCTAATGATTGGCTGTTGTTTGACTGTTGTTTTGACCATTATTTCTCAGCCAATCAGCGAGGGAGAAACGCGACAACTTCACAACAAAACATCACGTTTGAAATGTTAAACTACGCGAAAAGTTTGCAAGCTTCAGGGTTGAACGAAAATGATGCATTAACAATGGTTCAGCTGCAATGGTTTAACTTTAAACAGCTTTTCTTTATGAGTTCTAAATTTCACTGTATGGTTCCAGTATTTTTGGCTTAAATGCTTCTTTAAAAGTGTATATTACACTACAGTGTACTGTACGTACCTAGTATGCACTAAGTCAGTCTTGAAACTTGTAAATATTTTTCTTGAATAAATTATCTTAAGAAATACAGGATCTTTTTTACTGCACTTTTCCCTTTTTGTAGCTATTTTTTTTTTTTCAATACTCCCTGAAAGTTGCCAGGTACTCATTCATGGCCTTTTCACAGACCTCCAGGCTTACTGTAAGGATCTTGTGTTCATTAGGATGGGTGGGCCTGATTGATGCACAGTTGAATATGCCAGTTCTTCTATCAATGCTTCCCATACATCTACAAACACATTGTAGAGAGTACTAAATTTGATTTATAGCACACTCAGTTTTAAGGCATAACATTGGAGCTGCATCATTTGGAGTACAAGCTAATATTCTGACTTTAAAAATTGTCTGGAGCCATATGTGGCAAGACTGCAAAAGGTGTCTGGGAAGGCAGATATACGGTAGTGTTGTCTGTTGAAGCATTTACTCCTAACCATAATTGAATTTCAGTGAGGTCTTAAATTAGAATACAGCAATTTAACCAGTGAGTTATGTGCCAGAAGGTGGTCTATTCAACCATTGAACACTATATCTGTCTTTAAATATGAATGACACCAATATGTACACCTTACCTGTGAAGCTGTCCCCTTATCAACCGTGGCATTGACTGATCCTAGTACACAAGATGAAGAAAGCATTTTTTGAAATTTCCTGGAATGATGATGACCAAAAGCACGCCTGGCACTGACTGCACTCACCATTTCCCAATATGTGCACCTGTCATAAAATAAGATAACCAGTCCTCTTAGTAATGAAACAAGCATAATAAAAGCTATTCACTGTTTATCAACATTTCTATCCTAATGCCAACCATAGATTAAAAGCTAAGTACCCTTTGTTTTGTGAATCAATCAATCTCTGGTTGGCAATTAAATGGATAATGTCAGCATGAACAGTATTATAGTGTGCAGAGATGAGGTGTGTCAAAGAACATTTTTTTGACAATAACTGGCACCATTATTGAGAAAACAAAAACGAACAAAGGAATTACAGGTAGCAATGCATACACATGAAATGGCACACTACCCAATAATGAAAGTGTATTTCACTGGTTAATATGGAAGTCTTCTGACTTCTCTAGAAAATCTAGGACATCCATAGACTTGGTTTATTTTGTAAAATAATTTGTGTACCTGATTGTTCCTGTGCTGTCTCTGAGGATAAAATTCTTGCCATTTGCTGCTGTGTTGGTAGTAAGTGGGGAGTCCAGTGTACCTGGAGAGAAACCATGGCCTTAACCTTTGCTATCTTCAAGTATGTATTCCAACTGGAAATTCCAGGGGGTGGGGAGGGCTCAGACCTCTTATTTCCCATAAAGTACACTCACTGGGTCCCCTGTTATGAGGCAGCCATGCATTGCATGTGTGGAAAGTTTTCTAGCTGTAACATTGCAGTGCTTACCAAGATTTCAATAGGAGTACCATCTGGTCTCTGAACTCACTCCATTTCTTAGCATTGACAATTGTAGCTGTGATCACTTTCAGACTCTTATCCATCTGTTCTTTCATCAAATTCACTTGCTTGGATTGGATCTGATGTTTAGACTTAAAGGTGGAATGGTATATGCATAAATGAGACTGACGTCATAGTCATTCTTGTACCCAGAGCTTCCTGGCTTGTTACCTTGCAGGGAAGGCTCTGGTGACAGCCACTGCTGCATGTGCAAGATTTGATACAGAGCCATTGTGAGAAAGAGCTTTCTGCACATGGCACAATGTCAAAATCAGCAAAACTGCCGCCAGAGCCTACTCCGCAAGGTGAGTCAGGAGCACTGCACAAAGGTGAAAAAAAATGAAGCATCACCTTTCTCTCAAATCCAATATATTATCAGGGTGGACATTTTCTTTAATTTTAACATTTGGCATTGGACAGTTTTGTTTATTTTTATGATTTTTTTGTGCGCCTGGAAAGTGTTCATTATTTAGAATAGTCATCAGAAAATTGAAATTCCAACAGTGTCTGTCCCATGTCCAGTAAAATCAGCATTCCCCACTTCAAAATCAATCAATGCATTCTCACTGGAAACTCCCACCTTACACCTCAGAGAAGTATGCCTAATGGCGCATTAGCCATAATTAAAGCAAAGCACATGATAATGCTCCACATAATATGAGGATATATTTTCCTTTCTATTCCCCTACCAAGTGTGAACAAATTCCCTGCCTCACTCCCACTGGCAAAAGGATCAATAACAGTGTGTAAATCGCCCATTCCACTGGGGGAACAATTTAATCCCCAACTGCCCTATGATTCGGTGGGGTGGGGGTTCCAGTGACAGGTGTATATTAACATGCTCAGGCTTTGACCTGCATCCATGAGCATACAATTCTAGAATTTTCTAGGCTATGTAACTTTATATTAAAACCTGCTCTTTGAAGCTCTTTGTGGGGTTATTGATGGGCTGTTCATCTTTCTGAGTTGTTGTTGGTAGCTTGGCCTCATTTTGCTGTTGTTTAGAGAAGCTCTTACATCTTTGATTGGAGCAGTTCTGCTGTGGGAGCTGAAATATTAGAGTGTTTGATAAATAGTTAATAGTTATTTGGTGACAAAACGGTTATATGCCAAGTTCATATAGACTAAAGTGGAATACAGCCCCAGAAAAATAAACTTGAACCATACTTCAGCTAGCTGTCAGACACCTACTGCTACTTTTGTGAATTTGAGAAACGATAAAGTACCGAAAGGATATGACATCCCAAAAACTAAAGCATCCTATTCCTAGCTCCTACTTAAAATTTCCAGATTGAGTATAATTCAGCCCTTATGTATGAGTCAATTCCAGCGCTGACCCTGCCCCCCCGGGCAACCCCCGGGATTTTGGTCATTTCTAAAAATAAAACTGAAAATTCCCCGCCCCCGGGCTAGCAAAAATGCAAAATACCCCACGGCGGGGACACAAAAGCGGAAAAAATGCCCCACCCCCGGACGAGAAAAAGACGGTAAGATTCCATCGACTCTGCGGGACAAAGCTTCACAACAAAAACTTCAACTCTATTTATACTGTCCGAGCATTTTATAATTCGTTTCAGTAAATGTACTTTAGTTTTCTCGTCTTTGAACGAGTTCCCATTTCACTGAAAGTGAGACAAAATATAATAAAGAAGTGAAACTAAGGTATTAGCACTACAATATCGGTAGATATTCCTAGTTCGCCGTTGTAGCCATTTCTGCAAATTGTCTCCGGAATCTCTCAATGCGAATTTACTTTTATTCTATTTGCAGAGCAACTATTTCACAGTTATGTTACTTGTGACTTTTTGCGAAATTGGAACTCTTTTATAGTGTCAATTCATTTTATGTTTTTCCACTGAGACGAAATTGCGAAATCTGTTTCTTCTCTATAGCAGACGTTAACTGCGAATGTGTCTTCCCCAAACGTGGTGTATACGGGCCATGCTCTACATTATATTTTATGTGGCGTTATTTTCTGTAACTGGGACTTTGTAACTGCCAAACGATAGTTATTGTAACTGGTGTTGTAGTTCGCAAACCCGACTCGCTCGAGATGAGAAAACCAAATTTCCCCACCCCCCTCCCCCGGGAAAAAACAATTCCCGACCCTGGGGCCAGCAAAATTTTCAAATTCCCCACCCCAGGGAAGGCAGTGGTGCGCAAATGCCCCACGGTGTCCCGGGGGGGGGGGGGGGGGGGGGGGGGGTCACCGCTGGAATTGACTGATACATTACCCTGGTACAGGCGGTGGAAGAGTCTTCAGCAATGGTTTGGCTGGTGATTTGGACGCTGTTTGGATTCCAGCGTTTTTATTTCCACCAATCCTTGATAACTCTTTTGAACCTTTACAGGGCCGTCTTGCCCACGGCCGAATCCCGGCTCAAAATTTCTTCTTGAAACCATTGTATTTGGCTGCTGAAAATCGGTTGCATTGGTTTAGACCGACACTTCCAGTACTTCTAGAGGAACTAAAATATTGTGATGTGCAGGTTTCGGCTGTTTTGGATGACTTCGTTCCTGAGGCACATAGTTCCACTTGTTTTCTGGTAGTTTCCATAAGTTGTCATCGATATCTACCGTCTTCTCGCTTACAGGGTTGCGTACAAAGCTTGTTTGATACGGCGTTTTTTTGTTACAGAAATAGGAACAATTGAACGATTCGCATTCCCTAATGACAAAGAAACGTCATTACGATTATGGTCGATTTTTTCTCCCGAAATTTCTAGGAAGGCTCTGACAAGAAAAAGTTGCGACAAATGTTTCCATCTATTTTTTACGCACTTACCTCCAGAAATTGGGCGTTTTGTTCATCATGTTTTTACTTAGGTGGGAAATTTTCAGCTTTTTTCTTACACTTTAGGTAGCAGCTTCTGGTTTTCTTGAATTTTTCTGATTCTTCTCAGAGTTTCAAAACCCAAACATCACAAAAACATCATGATTCATCGCTTTGTATAATTTGTTCTCTTTTTTTCGGCACGGAGAGCGCGCGCGTCCGCCAATTATTTTCCCGCCATTTTCAGGAAACACAGGCTTCCCACGCACGCCCGGCCTGCTGTATGAGCGCATAATGGAGCGCTTAACCTTCTGGGCCGGTTCCTAGAATGTCAGTTAAGAGTTAGCAGTGGATACGCTTATCCAACAGATAAATCCAGAACAAATCCTATACAACAGATAAACTTTTATCCGTGGATAACTTATCCAACCTTTCAGGAACCGGCCCCTGAACGGTACTCTAGTTTTTATGTAATTGTGTTTTCTTTTCTTTCTTTCACTGTTTTTTTATCACGCTGTTATCTTTTGGGCATTTTTTCGATTTTTTGGGGCACAATTGGCATGAACTTGCAAATCTCTGCTTTTGAGTGCTGAGTCACCATTAGTTAGTAGAGGAGACTAACTATGGTCAGACGTACGAGTTATGCCACTACAGCTCATTAAAAGAAAAAACTTTCTAACTGACCATAGTTAGTATACTAACTATGAACTGACGCCATGACAAGAGAAAATTTTCTCTTGCAATAGCATTCATCCTCAAGATTTTGAGAATCGCACGACAGGCCAGATGATACCTAACTGAGCCTCTCCCAGGGGTTTTAGGGAACAAGGAAACAAGCACCTACTTCCAGGAAACAAGGGATACTACAAATTATTTTCAGGGAATAAGGGAACTTCTGTTACATTTGGGGAATTTAGGGAACAATTTTCCGGAAGAAGTCGTTTTGAATTATGGGGAACAAGGGAACAAAGGAAAAATACAAGGGAAGGCATGGGAACATGTACCCCCCATGGAGGGGCTCCTAACCGGTCCTGGCTGCTGAATTCTACAAAGTAGATTTTACTTAGCGCATGAAAGCGTATTTTCTTTTTCCTCCCTAGTCATTTAGTCTATCGGAAAAATAAAATTCCGCCAGATACTCAGGCTAAGTGTTCAGACCACCTGGTTCAGTACCAGTACGTATCTGCCAGTAAGCCAAGGAAGCCTGGCTTCCAAATACTTGCGAAGTATTGAAAATACCCGTGTATCTACCCCCGCTAATCCCGGGTTGGCTTCCAAAAAGGTAGATGCCACTGAGTAGCGACACACGGAAATTGCGGTCTGGCACGTGCTTTCCTCGACGATTTTCTAATCTCTGGGAATCTTTTATTATTCTTTTTCTATCCAGCCTCAAAAAGGCGACATACTTTTTAGTAAGAAAAAGATTATACAAATAATTAAGCGGGCCACACATCAAAAATTCCCTCCCCGCACATAGAGTAAATGTATGGGAATCCGCCCATGCACACAAACACACACATAGGTAACCCGCGTTACGCACGACGAAAACGACACTCTTTATTGCTATGGCTACCCATATCTGTGAATTAAAACACCGCGATTGCCTATGTTGCATACGTTTTTATAGTTTCAAGACTTTTTTATTTTAAATTTCAACAGGGCGTGCCTAACTATGAATGCATCTGTAGTTTCGTCAAACATCAAAGCTTCTCCTCTAGTTCTTTTTTTCTATATCTCCTTGATATCGTGTGTGTTGATTGCTATTTTCGGAGACAATTAAGATCAACTTTCCCTGTTTTCATTAACGGAAAGCCTTCCATCACCACAAATACTTGGGCTTCAAACTCAACCCGTCAGCGCCTGGAGGCCATTGCTGTGCGCACCAGGCCTCCAGCTCGGCTAGCCTCGCTTTAGAGTTATCCGATTCGTTATCTATCAAAATAACGCATGCGCAGATTTCTTCGTGCAACCGCTGATCAGGAACGCCGATGACCACTACATCTGCAACGTAAGGTGCTTCATCAGGACGCTCTCAATTTCGGCGGGAAATATCTTGACGGTTGCGCGCTTAATGAACTCTTTCTTGCGGGCCAGCACATCAATCATTCCGTCCAAATCCATGCGTCCCACATCCCCTGTATAATACCAACCGGTAGCAGACTGGCTTGCTTGGTCGCCACAGGGTTCCCAAGGTACTCGAGGAAGAGAACTCAGAGCGAACACAAATCTCGCCCGTGTGCTCTCGCTGTACTACTTTGTCATCCTCATCAACAATCTTAAATTCGAAGCCAGGAATGACTGCCATTTACCGTAGTTTTTGTTCGTTGTTGTGTCTATGGTATAAAAGGACCCATACCTCAGTAATCTCCGTGCTTCCATAAACAAGTTGCGCTCTTGCAGTTGGTAGGCATCAATACCGATTGCACTAATTCCCGAGAGTACCTTTGACCCCCATGACGAAGCTACTAAAATGGCTTAGATCATATTTAAGGTGGAATTTCTTCAATATCAGCTTCCGCATGAGTGCAACCCCCAAATACCAGCATTGCATTTCTCCTCGGCTATTATTCAAACACCATCTCGTTTGTATCTTCTGATAGCGCCATCTCAGTAGGGACCCCAACTGTCGTAGAACCAGCAGCCATCTGAAGCACGTACGAGTAACCCCACCCCCAAGACATGGGTCGGTCAAGTACTTCTTTTCACACTGATCCCACTGATTTCTCCTGAAATTAATAATAGTAACTGATATTAAGCAATTAGTTGGTGCTGAAGGCGAGTGATTATTGGTGAATGTTACCGAGAAGGACGTAACCTGCAAACCAGCTCTAAAGTGGGTCGTTTCGCATATTTTGTTTTTCGTGGTTCAGGATATCTCTGTCGCGCAAACAAATCGACGAGGTAGGGGGCGATGAAGAAAGGAAGGAGAAAAGAGACCTCTCCCTCCCCGTGAATGTTTTTTTTTTTGCGCGACACAAGGTATCCTAACCCCGAAATACAAAACTAACACTGTAAGAGCTGACTCGTGGGCTAAGACGAACGTAAATGACTATTTTGCCGTAATCACGGAGTGTGCGGCGACTATTGTGTTTGATATATTACTCATAAGATTCATAACATTTTTTGACAAAATACAGGGTAGACTTTAGCACTTACCTATTCTTCAAATTCAAAGCTTAGCAAAATATTTTATGTTGTGGGGTTCCTTGTCGGACGTGCGCGCGCAAAAAAAAAAAAAATGCGAGAAGATTCTCGACCAATCAAAATTGTTTCTCGCGCAGATAGATTATAATTAATAGTATAGATTTCCTAGCCATACCATGGCGAGAAATGAAACTTCTCATCCCAAGATGGAATGTGTGTTGCACCAGCTTGGAGTTCCCTGTACTACCAAGTGAAAACGGCATGGTTAGACAGTCCGGTTTCAGATTATGTTGCATTTTAAAGACATTCGCTGGTCCCTTGTTCTTCCCGAGGACTAGAAGCGGTTCGTATACACGACACTGCTCGTATACTCTCTGGCTTGATTGATCGTCAGCAAGAGAAAACACCAATACGTCGCTAGCAGTTTCCTCTCTGCTCCGACAATCTACCAGTCCCTGTAAATCAGTAATGTTACAATGTTATGTTTTCCTTTTTCTCAAAAACCTGCCTGAACAATTGGGCGTAAATAAAAAACAAACATCGCCCGTACCTGTACGCCCTTCTTCAGCTGGTCTATCTGAGAATCCTTCATCGCAGGGTCGATATGATGCCTTTAGATTCAAAGTCTTCAGTAGTTCAATCTTGTCATCCGTCAGTCCTCCAGGACCCAACAAAATGGCGTTGGCGCCAACACGATGAAGAGCCATGATGGTAACCGCATAGCGAATACTGCTGGCTCCGATAAGAAGCACGTGATGACCACGTGACAGGCCATGGTCGAGAAGGAAGACGCAAGGAACACGGACCTGTGACAAAAGTTCAAAGACAAATAATATTAACGGTGATGAGAGTGATGAGAGCTAATGAGAGCTGATGAGAGTTTTCCCGTTTGATCGCGAACTGTCTTCGACTCTCATCCGCTCTCATGTACTTTGATTTGTTGACCGTTTGATCGCGCAGATGAGAGTTTTTCAGTCAGCAGCTGCCGCCAAAAGAACTGCAGGTTCATTTGGTTCCTGAACTGCAGGCTTTCCTCCGCGGACAGGAACTGGGTGCTAGTGCTCACGCTGACTCTCATCATTCTCGTACCCAGAGCTCCCCGCCGTCTGCTCGCAGGGGAGGCGTACCCAGAGCCCGTCATCTTTTGGCCAGCGGCAAGATTCAGGGCCCTGGGGAATCCGATTTGTGAGCATGCGTGGTAGGTCAAAAACGTAACGAACTCTCATACAACAATCAAACCGGAAACCCAGAATCTGGGTTTTAAAAAATCGATTCCCCCAGAGCCCTGAATCTTGCCGCTGGCCAAAAGATGACGGGCTCTGGGTACGAGATTGGGAGGCTCTGGTGACATCCATTTGAGACCTTTGCTGATTGGATGGTTTTGAACGTTGGTGCATGCGCAGAAAGATCTTTCTCTCAACGGCTCTGTATCAAATCTCGCGCATGCGTCGTGGCTGTCACCAGAGCCTCCCGCGAGGAGAGAGCCGGGGAGCTCTGGTAAGAGAATGGACTCTCATCAACTCTCATCAACGTAGATCACTTCTCGTGAGACTAGTAGATGATATTTCGAACTCTCATTAGCTCTAAAACGTAAAAACTGATCAAGCCGTTTGATCTCTGGGCATACGTCGAATTAAGGTGTAGTGTCGTTTCTCTCGGGCGCAAATCAAAACACGCGAAATAAAAGACCATGAAGACTGACACAGGAAACCTTTTGCTCGCAGAGCCACGGCGATTTAGACCTCAGCCTAATAGACCAGAAGCCCTTGCAAATTGCTGTTAGGCTCAAATGTTCATAATACCCCCGAAAACAGAAAGATATCATAGTTTTCTGCCACATTTAATGATATAAACGAAGTAAATCCTTGTTAGCCCCCAAAGAAATAAACGAGACAAAAATATGGTATATTGTGTGTGTACACCGGTCGTTATGCTTCGTTGCACCAACTGCATTACAGTCCGCGAGGGAAAACACGCAAGCTTTCTAAAAATTGGGATTTCCCTCTCTAATATGTTCAATTTATACAGCTTCTTACCTAAATGTTTTGCAGACATCATAACAGCAGTCGTCAACATTCAAGGCTTTTCAAACTGGCTTCAAAAGCCGTTTTCTTATTAGATTTAGTCCAGATCCCTTTCTACCGCACGATACCGCGGACTAGTGGATCCCTTTGCGGAGATTCCACAAAACTACCACAAAACATTATCAAAAAACACCACGTTGGGTGTACGGAAAGCTCAATAAATTCTCTATCGAACCCTGCTATTTTTATAAGTTACTGTAAACCAGCGCATGCTATTTGCGACCGAACTGCTGAACGGGTTATTTATTAGCCAAATTTGAGAGATTTCGGCATGTAAAAGATCTCGCATTTCACATAAGGTCATATATGCATATAACGCCAATCGCCGTGGAGTAAAGGCATAGATACCGACTCACTATTACACTTTCAATAACCAATTATCTATATTGTAATGTATTCCACGCGTATGGCCATCCTTTCAGCCCAAATTGGCCGCCATTTTGTTAGCCTAAACGTATCCATTTCTATTGGCTGCAACTGAACACCAAAGAAGACAGTACACGCGACATTATTGGGCTCTCTCATTGATCATTGTCATGAGTTCTAGAAATGGATAACAAGTGCCTCACGGGCCCTACCTGTCCTTGAACTCCTGTACGTCACACAAGACCTTGTCTTCTCCATGTCATACATAATAAGTGCCTCCTTGTCGGGATGTCGCTCGGCTGCGGAGTCTAGAAACTCGTGGTAGAACTTTCATCTCCATTGTTGCACGTATGCACGTGCACATAACTCATCTGAGACATCTTGCACTAGTATGGATACGAGAAAAATAGTCCTTGCGCAAACCGGATTTTGTTCCCTCACACATAACAACATTGCAGAACAACATACATATTGATTATCAACTTGCTCTTTCATTTTCAATTTGTCGAAAAGTTCAGGGCCGCTAGCGTAGGGACAGAGGAGGCAGTTGCCCCCCCCCCCCCCCCCCCAGCGAAGTAAAATTTTTAGCGTGAAGATGTGGGGGAAAACCTGCTTGCCCCCCTAGCAAACAAAGGATGACCAAGGCTTGCCCTCCCCCCCCCCCCCCCAGACAAAAATTTCTAGCTACGGCCTTGAAGTTGCTTACCAAGGTGCTAAGTTTTGCTTAAACATATTACTTGCTTATTTCAAGTAAAATCATACAAAATGTTTGAAAAACTGAGCACCTTCGTACATTTCTTCTAGGAAATTGTTTTAGCAGTGTGTAGCAAAGCGCTCGACACATTGCAAATTGAACGAGCAAGTTGATCATCAATATTGTATAATGTCTGGCAATGTTGCAAAGTTGATGTTTGACTGTAAATGTCTACAGTCAAGCTCTCGTAAGCGACCACCTCGGGAACTGAAAATTGCGGTCGTTAACGGAGCTGGTCGCTTACGAGAACGGCTCTCGTAAGCGATCACTAAGCGGCTTTCTTGAACAATAGGCGTTGGTCGCTTACGGAGCTTAGTACAATAAATCTAGAAAAAACATGTGATACTAATGCTTAACATAAATTCTTTTGATTTATTTCCGACTTAAAGATAACTGCAAATGTACACAGAAAATAGCATTTCACCGGTGCAGCTTTTATCATTTAAGATATTTATGAGGTGATGACTGATGTTTTTAAAGACACAAAGTACTATGGTCGCTTACGAGAGCTTAAAA
>CM066919.1:10714391-10794790 GCA_033964015.1 Scolanthus callimorphus
CATTATATTAGAACTCACAGATTTTTCAGCTGGTCAAAGAAGTTTGCAAATGCAATTCACATTGGCATATTTTTACATTCTATAAGTATTTGATCAAGAATAAAAAAACTGATTTAGGGTCATTTTGTTTCTCAATTCGAGTTTTGGATATTTTGAAGCAAGGACAACATTCCAAGCGTTCATTACTTCCTTGCCTGTGCGATTGTGAAATGGCTGAGAGATTTGTCTGATGCAAACAGAAAACAAAACTCAATTCAGCAAGAAAATGTCCCTAATTCAGCCTTTATGTGATGTCATTCTACCAACAATACTTCTAAGAAGTTAAAAAAGATTAAAAGGATTGGAAAGGTGGGCTTTTGACAGCTGAAAAGAACAAGAGCTATTTTACGGCAATAACTTGTAGAAAGCCACCAGACAGGTACATATAATCTCAGGGTTGTAAGGTTGTCCCCCTACATAGGTAAGACATTTCCCAATTTCCATTTTTAATTAGGGGATCCTTGGACTTGGGGTCAGTGTTTTGTACATATGCCCAAAAAACGCTTATAATTGAAAAGTAGTGTTTGTGAACAAATAAATTTAAGTACATTTCAAAATGTAAGGATTACAGAAATAAAAATTTAGAACATCATAGAGCTTTGACGAAATCAAGAGTTAGTGATCCTTTGTAGAAATCGAAAGGGGCACTATAACACAGCATACATAGAATACGTTTTGAGAAGCTAAGAACAATATCTTTTTTATCACATCAATCCCCAAAGAAACAAAAAAGGATCACAGAACATATTTAAATGCAGTGAAAAAAAACCCTGCAGTTTTTTCACTCATTTACCTTCAATAACGTTTCCTGATAATGTTGTCTGTCTGTGTGCCATGTATGGGAACCTCACTCGAAATAAACTCTGCACAAAGCAAATTAGTATAGGTAATTGCATGGGCCGATTAAAATTAGGATTAATTCACGAGTGTTTTCAATTTTTTTCCAAAATTGCCCAAGCGATCTGCGGCGAGGGCAGTTTGAATAAATGGAAAACACAAGTGAAATAAATCCCTAACATTACGAGGAACCCATGTGATAACTTATTATGATATAAAGGGCAAAATCAGCGTGCGTGTTGACTGCAGTATTCAGACATGTGCAAAAGTAATTTTGCCCTCAATTAAGAAAAATGCCCTGACTCTTAGCCAATCAGCATCAAGTAATTTTGCCCTGTAATTTACTGTCTAAGTGCTGACGAATGAAGGAAATGATCATTGCAGTTAAGAGCGAAGCAATCGAGTGATCACTATAACTAACAAGACCTGAAAAAAGGTTTAAAATTGTGTGTAACTACTTTGCAACAGTCATGTGAAATCTGCTCTATTGTCCTTATAATAGGGGTAAATTGTGAAATGAGTGCAGTGAACACTACATTTGGTTAGTGTCATCTGGTGAGATCATTTGGCCCAAGGCATGCACAAGGTTAATGAAAATTCTCTATTAATCAGTTTTATATGGAGTACATTAATTTATTTTCATGTTCCTTATTAGTAGTACAGTACGTGGTCCTTTCTGTGATTCCGATGATCTGATGCATGGTCCACTGCATACCAGTTTATGCACTAGTCAGTGAAAAGCCCCCCCCCCCCCCCCCCCCACCACCAATTAGAATTTCCAAGCATACTTTTGCCCTGCAAATTTCCCACAATCGTAATCACATTTCCATCTCTAATACTCTGTGTAGAATATTAAATAGAAAGGTTTTATTTGCTGGGAAAAGCTGCTGCTGGTTATCCAGGTGCCACAATATCAAGTGGCGAAAGTTAGCGAATCACAGCACACCCCTGATCAACAACAACCATGATCCAAAAAACATTAATCTCCCCAATATACTGTGGTTCTTAAGCAATGGAAAGCGAAACTACACAACACCCGCTTTGTCCCACTATTCACCAGGTAGAGGGTACAGTGGCTTTCCATTGACTAGTGCACTAGTATTCACAAACCAGCACAGACAATGCTGGAACATGGTGTAAAGAGGAGAATACTGTAATTATGTAGAATAAAAACACTAAACAAACTAAATCTCAAACTTCAACAGCATATTCTCCATTGTAAAGCATAAAGTACTTATGTCACATTCAAAGCGACAATAATCTTCTGGTATCAGGTATCAGTTATTTTACTGTATAGTCAGCATCATGTTTAAGATAAGTTATGAAAGTTAAGTGGCACTCACCAAAAGTCCATAATTTCGTGACTGGATCCATTTCGTGTATACATGTAAGCTTACTATTAATTAGTAGTAATGCGCTCTGATGCCAAATGGGTAGACTGTCAAAATGCAATTGCAATTTTGACGAGAAATGTCCCATTGATACAAAATCCAAAGTACCAAATCCAAAAGTCGAGGTCAAGTAGAACTGTTTATCCATGTATGGCTGCAACAGAATAACATAATAAAAGTCTCGAAATACTTGAAGAGTTAAAAATGAATTAATCGGGATTCCTTGAAACCTAGACTAAAATCAGTTGCTTACATGTCTGTTAAAATATAAGTTAAGCTTAATGATAGAATACAGTATGCAGTTCCATCTTTCAACTAATGGAGGAATAAAACATCACATTCGCAATCGTCTCAATGAAAGCTTTTGTCGCTCGAGACGACTAATAAAAATCACTCGCCTGGAATTAGAGGCGAGATTAGAAAGTTCGAATGGAAAACCAGTTTAGAATAACGACAGAGACACCCACCAAATGGGGCAAAATTGATGCGGCTCTCCATTGACTCCAATCACACTTCACCGCACAGTCAAAGGCGAATATTTGCTTGTTTTCGAAAACTGTTAAGATAAAATTACCTTGGCACAAAGTCGACCATCTATCGGTTTATAGTTCACTTTGATGTAGTGTAGGTGTAGGTATAGAAATCCACCGGTTACATTAGTTGCGTGTTTATGTTAGTGTGGAGCTTGCTTCACATAAATAAGTTCGTAAATTAATCCATCCAACATGGCGAGAACGAAGAAAACGGCAATCCGACAACACAATGTTTGTATTCTATGGCTTCCTCTACGCGTATTTTTATCATTTGAGGTGCAAGTGATAGCACGGTTCTGCAGTTAGCTGTCTTTTTGTCGGCCTTGATTGAAACCCCGACTGGAAGGAAGAATTTCAGGAGCAAGCCGGCAAAGAAAATACTCCAACTTGATTATTATTCCCCATTCTACCAAATCTTTGGATTCCATGGCTTCTTCTTTTCTTCTTCGGGCATTTCTCCTTTGAATAATTATTGTAGGTCGTTTTTCAGCCGCTAGCAGCTCTTTTTGTGCCTGCGATTTTAGCTTTCACGTGATCATCAAACACCCCCCCCCCCTGATAACGCGCCCTCTCACGTTAGTTGAGCAGTCCCTCCGCCTCTCCTGACAACGCGCCCCTCCCCCCGTTAGTTGAGCATGCTTGACGCTATTGTGACGTCAGGCTTCAGGAACACGTACACATCCGGGACGCTATTGTGACGTCAGGCTTCAGGAACACGTACAACATCCGGGGCTTCCTGAGACGTCCAAAAATCGGATCGACCCCTAGCAATTTCCCCAGGTTACTCAATAAACTCACACAGGGTATCCAATACTATATTTGCAGTTTTGACGCTGTTTTCTTAGGTATGGTGCTCCGCTTTGCGGCGGCCTTCGGCCGCCGCAAGGAGCTCCGCTATTACTCTGTTGATAGATCTCTCTGTCGAGTCTGGAATTTTTTTTTTTTTTTTTCAGGGGTTTTCATTTGTACCAAATGATATTTTCCCTTCTGGTTCTTTAATTAATTCGCAGTTGGATTTACCAAGTGTAATCAATCGTCCATAAACTTCCAAACTGAAATTTACATATCGTTTGCATTGTCTTTTCTCAGCCCGTTTTCCTCTGCCCGCGGTCCTCGGGACAGCCCGCGGGACACTTTTTCTTCTTTTGCCACCCAGGGTAGCCTTATTAATATAACGTTTTTGATATATTGGGTGACTCCTATATTTGCTACAACTTTATAAAGTATATCAATTTATAGTACAGTATAATAATAATCAAATATATTTTTAAATATTATTTTTAATCAATAATAAATAAAAATCAAAACACAAAGTTAAACAAGTGCAACAACAAATAATAATTCTGTGCGATCACCAATTACAGAAATCATATATATATATACACACCAAATAAAAACATCAATCAATAACATAATAAATATAACAATTCAACAAAGTGCACCTAATGATGTTTTTTGGCAGGTTGACTGCGGTATTTCTAATCATGCTTTGCCTGGCGCCTCTATGCCAACGACAGCTACTTAACTCTAGTTGTCTACATGATGGCGTTTTCATGTCTCTGCCACTTTCACTGGCTGATGATAACAGAAACACAGGCCTGAAAAACTTATTTTGGTCCTAATATCCTGAATTTTCTAGACCGATTTTCTGGTCGAAATCCAGAATCAAAAGGCAAAACAATCCCTGTCGTTACTATAGCAACTCCACTGCGACTTTTCATCTCCCCCTGAAGGGTGACCTCGTGTTCAAATTAAACCCTGGTCCGCAAGGTCGCAAACATCCAACAATCGGGTCAACTCGTTGCTATAACAAGCCAACCGTACCTCGCTCACGGACATGTAATCCCGCGAACCTGAAACATCAAACGGTTGCCGTACATGATACCAACCAATGTCCTCTTTCAATTTGCTTACTCAATGCGCACTCCATCAATAAGAAAGCGCTTTTTATAAAAGACAATGTAGTTGAACATCAAGTTGATATAATGGGTATTACTGAGACATGGACAAAATCTGACGGTGGTTCAAACTGTGTGATTAATGAGTTGAGTCCTCGTGGCTATGCGTTCATACATATACCGAGGGTTGGTCGATCTCATGGCGGTATTGGCTTTCTATATAACAAATGCTTGAAGGTTGAACGCTGACATCTAAAAAGTACTCATCTTTTGAACACTTGGAGCTTCTACTCCACACTCCAACTGCAGTTGTTAGGGTGGCTGTCGTCTATCGCCCACCCCCCTCAAAAGTCAACCGCCTCACAGTTACAGGATTTTTGAGGAATTAATGATTTGCTTGAGCATTTTTCTGTGTCTTCGGGCAGACTTCTTGTTATGGGTGATTTCAATTTCCATGTTAACGAACCATCAACTGATCGCCTGGCTGCAAGATTCCTTGATCTAGTAGACTCATACAATTTGTCACAACATGTCAATGAACCTACACACAAACGAAAGGGTACACTTGATTTAGTCATTACCAGAGCAAATGAGGATACTGTACTTGATTGTGCGGTTAAAGATCCAGACCTTTCGGATCATTATGCAGTGCATTGCAAACTTGCCATAGCTAAACCTGCTCCCCCGAAAGTATTGAAGTGTAGTCGCAAGCTTCGTGGCATTGACATGGAATTATTTCCAAAGAACTCAAGGCACTATCAGTCTTTCAAACGCCCGCTACTCACATGGAGGCGCTGGCGGAACAGTACCATACTGATCTGCTAAGTCTGATTGACAAACACGCACCTCTAAGAAGCGCCTTATAACATTGCGTCCATCAGCACCATGGTCAGTGATGAGATCGCCGCAGCCAAACGTGAACGACGAAGGCTTGAGAAACGTTGGCGCAAATCCAAACTCACAATTCACCAACAATTATTTAAAGAAAAATGTGCACATGTAAGGTCCTTAATAAAATCTTCTAAATTAAATTTATATTCAAAACTTAATATTTGACAATAAAAATAATCATAAGGTATTATTTCTGCAATTGACCGTATGCTAAACCTGACAGCTGAGAAACGTTACCCTTCCTGTGAGTCTACTGTTGATCTTGTTAATAAATTTTGCATTTTTTTCTCTGACAAGATCACGGCTATTAGACAGGAGCTTGACTCTGCTGATTTGCCCAGTGATTCTACATCACTCTGTCTCCTTGATGATGATGCTTCCCCTGGATGTGAACTCATGGCCTTTGCTCCCACCACCATCCCCGAACTGAAACCATTATTATTAAAGATCTCAAAGAAATCATGCTGTCTAGATCCTTTGCCCTCTGCCCTTCTTAATCTATGTTTTGATGAACTTTTACCAGTTATAATCAATGTAGTGAACCTCTCTTTTGAAAGTGCCGTAATGCCCAAGCCCTTTAAAGAGGCTGCACTATCTCCAAACTTAAAGAAGCCATCCCTTGACCATGAACTTTTCCCTAATTTTCGACCTTTATCTAATCTCATGTTCATTTCCAAATCAATTGAGAAAGTTGCAGCTGTGCAACTATGGGAGTTTCTTTGTAAAAATGGCCTCAATGAGGAATTGCAATCTGCATATAAGCTGTACCATAGCTGCGAAACCGCTCTTATACGTGTACAGAATGACATAATTAAAGCCATTGACAGTCATTGCTGCGTTTTTCTCGTTCTTTTAGATCTTTCAGCCGCGTTTGATACTGTAGACCATGCAATACTATTAAACAGACTGTCATCTAGATTGGAATTAAGGGCAACGCCTTAGCATGGTTTGAATCATACTTAAGTGATAGATCACAATTCGTACAAATTGATGGCACTTCTTCATCCTCTTGCCCTCTCCGCTCCGGTGTACCCCAGGGTTCGGTCTTAGGACCTATCCTATACCTCCTGTACACTGCGCCCTTAGGTGATATTGTACGAAAACATGGCCTGTCTTTTCACTTTTATGCTGATGATTCCCAGCTATATACGACCTTCGCATGCAATAATGATCAAGAGTTGTCTTCTGCTAAGAAGCGCTTAGAATGCTGCGTTGCGGAGATTAATCATTGGATGACAATAAACAAACTAAAACTAAATAATGGAAAGACAGAACTTTTACTTATTCACTCTCGTTTCCGTCCTTCAACGTCGTCGCCTTCCCTTACTGTGGGTAATGACGTTATAAAACCTGCGACCCATGCTCGTAACCTTGGCGTCATTTTTGACAACACGATGTCCTTAACCCGGCATGTTAATGATGTTGTGAAAGGAGCATTCTACCACGTCCGTAATATCTCTAAAGTCAGGAAATACATTAGTCGAAGCACCTGTGAAACTCTAGTCCATACTTTTATTGGTACAAAGCTTGACTATTGTAATGCACTTCTTTTTGGAATTCCTGACAAAGAGCTCGCCAAGTTGCAGTCGGTGCAGAATGCTGCTGCCCGTATCGTTTCATGCAAAAGAAAATTCGATCATATTACGGAAACTATTTTTTTAAGATTAACCTTATCACCTACAAGGCCCTAAATGACTTGGCGCCACCATATATTAAACAACTATTGGATTTTACCGACCGGGTCGTGCTTTGCGGTCTTCTAAAGATTTTTTTACGTCTTAAGCAACCTAATTTTAATCTAATTACTTATGGGCGACGGGCTTTTTCAGTTGCAGCGCCGAGACTTTGGAACGCGCTTCCTTTGAGATCAGGGCTTCCTCCAATGTGAACAGTTTTAAACAAGTTTTAAAGACTTATCTTTTTAAGATTGCGTATAATGTGTAATGTTTCTTTTTTATAATTTTAGCTTTTATTACCCTTTTTATAATTTTTAGTAATAATTTTAGCTTTTACTACCCTTTTTATTATTTTTTAGTAATATATATATATATATATATTTTTCTCTCCATTAGCATTGTAAGATTTTATACCCAGTTTTTATATGATTTAAACGATTATTTTCTTATTACTACCATTGTAAAGCGTGCAGAACAGAAATGTATGTGCGCTATATAAGAAATATTATTATTATTATTATTTACAGGATCTGTACTGCTAACTTTTCTATGGGCAGGACTGTAACTTTCGCACCTGTTCTCTTGAGCGTGGCAGGTCTCCTGGAGTAGCAGCTCTAAATGGCCCCAACTGCGCTAACCGCATCGTCGTTTTCGTTTTCACAGCACTCTTAAGAAAGCTCATAGTGCTTTTGTAGTTGGGAAAAAAGGTTATTGACCTTTTTGCTGTTCCATGAGGGCCAACTGTCAACTTAACTTGCCTCGCCGGAGATAATGTGATATTACAGAAGGCATGTATTGTTTACTATTGAGCCATCGATATCCTTAAAAGGAAGACCGATCGTATGAGCGAGTTGTTACTCTTGTTCTTTTTGGAGTGTTGCACGAGATGGTATTGGTTTATAGAGCTCAGTGTGTCCAGTTTCTTTGATAGGATGGTGCATTCTTCTTCACCAATTTCCAAAGTTGTCAATTCCACTGTCCAGGATCCACATCTTAAGAGCGGCTGCCTGTAACTATCAAACATCGTCCGACAGCTTGAAAAAATCGATTTGTTTCATAAAAAGAATCCCTATATGGGACTATAATCGAAAATAGGTTTAAAAAGTTTCAAGGAATTTTTTTTTCGGAGAAATTCAGCCATGTGTGATTTCGCTCAGACGGGACCCAGCGCGAGGCTCGAAATCGGCAAAATTTCGGGAATATTTATCAGGCCCGCAAAGCAAGAAAATTAAATATTTTGAAGCTGAGTTTTCTATCTTGTGAAAGTATATTATCTAGTATACTGAGAAAAAAAGTTCGTCTTCTCTATTGTCTTTTTATATTTTTTGAGGCTCATTGAAATCACCCCTCAAATTGAATGCCGTTTCTATCGAATTTTACCCTAAATTCAAGGGCATAAATCTCCACTGATGTGCATTTTTTTAGATGAAAATAATTTTCTGAAGTCGTCTACTATTCGTTTCTATCATATAAAAAATTACTGGTGAACGAGAAATACAAACTTGTGAGGAGCGCCAAACGTCCGAGCCATTTTCACGAAGTTAGAAATGAATGAACCAGGAATGAGCATGTGTTAAGGTATGAGTATACCTTTGCGCGAGGGATGTCAAATTTTCGCGAAAAAAATAACTGTCGCGTCATTATTTACACTACAAGGGCCATTTATATCGTTTTAAAGCTTGTGGAACGGCCTTTCTTACTAAGTGGTATATTTATATGCAACGTTACTTTGATGGATCGTTTTCGTCGTTTTGTGCTTCAAAGGAAAAGTAACAATTTTTGCTTTTTAAAAGCTCCTGCCACTTCCAGTAATGTTTAAAGCTCCAGATTTCCGCAAAATGTATTCCTTAGAGGGCGATCTGAAAAAAGGTGTGCGGGATTATTGATATTTTACGTATTTGCGGAAATATCACGTAAAACAGGTCGAAAATCGATATTTTTGGAAATGCTAACACAAAAATTAGCATAAAATATGTTTTGAAAGGAAAATCAAAAATCCCACACACCCTTTTTAGATCACCTTCTAAAGAATAGATTTTGCTTAAATTTGGAGCTGTGCAATTTAATTGGAAGAAGCTGGAACTTTTCAAGAAAGTCGGTACTTTTTTCTTTAGAGCTAAACAAATATATGTTAATGTACAATATAATGAAAGCAAAGTTATTCATCAGATAGCCCAACCTTTTAGCTTTAAAATGATATATGAACGACGTTTGTGGTGTAAATTGTGACGCGATAATAATTTTTTTCCCGCGACACCCTTCAAAGGTATACTCATACCTTAAAGCGCGCGTGATGACTCCAAAAGCCATTGATTCCGTGTTTTAAATAGGAATGTATATTTTTTTCCCACGCGAAATTTATATTTAGAATGGGAAGACGCAAACTTTTCATATGATTCATAACGACAGTTTCTTTAGCATGCTAAAGTGTAATTAGCTAACGAATGATTTCAAGTTGCTACAGCTTTGCATGATTTATCAAGTAAAACATTCACTCATATTTAGAATCGGAAAGAAACCAATATCTTTTTTGGATATTATTTGTCGAGGATACTCAACATTTCAGTATTCACAGAATAAACATCTTTTTTGTATAAAGTCAGTCGCTGTTATAGAGTTTGCGTAGCTAACTTAATTTGAAAAGTAATCTATGCTCGACGGACCCACTGTGCTCCTACTGAGGGATGGGAAGACCTGGCGGAGCTGCTAAGATGCGTAGCGGAAAAATAGGGGATGGGATAGGGAGGGATGAAATTACATACACCTTAAAACATATGTAAGATAACTTAATACCGAGACAAAACACCAAGGGAATTAAAATATCATAGCAAGAGCATACAACTCTTTAAGCACATAAACTCCTTGTTCCATTAAGGTGTACATAACCTTACGACAGCGAGCAGCTAACCAACTAGTGTAGCCAGGTAAGCACAGTGAGTCATGACTCATGACTATAAACCTGACCATCTTATAAGCGAACCCATAAGGTCAATACTTGCAGAGGCTATACACTACTAATGGCTTGAGTAAAGATTCAGAAGGCTTCCAGGACCGTGGGTCTAGACTACTCAGATCCATATGACTAAATGATACCAGAGAACGAGGTCATAATGAGATAGCCAATACTACACACTGTAAAGGCGATATATTCCAAGGCGTAAACAGGACATCATTATAGCATGGGCAAGATAAACACTGTACCACCATTCTCGAACCCAGGGTCCCTCGGCCTCCCACATGAACAGGGGAGCCCCGGGCACGAGAATGCTGTACAACAACCAATATATAAAGTATCATACACAGAACAGGAGGCAGCCCCTTCCGCGACATGGCAATTATGACATGGTATGCTAATGAGTGATCCCTCTATATACGCACCAGTGGGTCCCCTGAGCATAGTAATCTATGCTCAACGGACCCACTGTGCTCCTACTGAGGGATGGGAAGACCTGACTCCGTGCTCAGCGGTTGAGTACACTCCAAAGCATACCGAGGGCGCTGCGCATATACCCCAACACTCATCCGAAACCCAAACCCTGTGGTGCGACCATACACAGACCGAGGCGATGCGACAACCCAAAACTCAAAGACCTCCGAAAGCAGCGCCCCTATTTAGAATGTATGAAAATATGTGCATATTTTATGAGTGTTTAGAATATTGGCATTGGCTGCCTGCCGATACCAGAAAGAAAAAACCACCAGGAAAACATAAGGCGGCCAACCCTCGAGCCAGGCTTACCAGGGGATAGTTAAGGTGACAATACGGATGTAGGCTAAACTGTAGTATAAACCCAGATGGGGCTCAAGGGTTGACCGACTTACGTGCGGGCCCTAAGGCCGGCAGAAGAACGCTTTGTCTCCGTCTACGTAAGATACAGTCAAACCTTGAGGGTGAAGAAGGGAAAAGGAGGAGACCTACTTTAACATAGCACTCTCATGCCAATACGCCCACATATAAAGTCGGTATCACAGACACTAGCTGGTAAGGTAATTTCCTAACCAGTCATAAGAAATACTAGGCCAATGCACACGACAGAGAAAAGCTGGTACTGAAATCTCCTTAAACCAGCACATGTAGCATGCACATAGCGCAAATCAACTAAAGTTATGAGAAATACTAGGCAAAAAAACTGGCACTATAATATTTAAAGCCAGCATAAATGTACAGCAAGCAAATAACACATAAAGTGAACTCAATAAAATCATGAGAAATGCTAGGCCAAATGCTCATGACAGACTAAAGCTGGTACTGTATATTGTGTTAACCAGCACATGGCAGCATGCAAACAACACAAGTGAACTAAATAAAATCATGAGAAATGCTAGGCCAATGCTCATGACAGACTCAAGCTGGTACAATCTAGCATGCAAATAACACAAGTGAACTCAGTAAAATCATGAGAAATGCTAGGCCAAATGCTCATGACAGACTAAAACTGGTACCGTAATTTTCCTAACCAGCTCAATAATATAGCATGCAAACAACACAAGTGAACTCAATAAAATCACGAGGAATGCTAGGCCAAATGCTCATGACAGACTAAAGGTGGTACCGTAATTTTCCTAACCAGCACATGGTAGCATGCGAACAACACAAGTGAACTCAGTAAAATCATGAGAAATGGTAGGCCAAATGCTCATGACAGACTAAAGCTGGTACTATATTTTTCTAACCAGCACAATAATGTAACATGCAAACAACACAAGTGAACTCAATAAAATCATGAGAAATGCTAGGCCAAATGCTTATGACAGACTAAAGCTGGTAACGTAATTTTCCTAACCAGCACATGGTATAGCATGCGAACAACACAAGTGAACTCAGTAAAATCATGAGAAATGCTAGGCCAAATGCTCATGACAGACTAAAGCTGGTACTATATTTTTTCTAACCAGCACAATAATGTAGCATGCAAACAACACAAGTGAAGTCAATAAAATCATGAGAAATGCTAGGCCAAATGCTCATGACAGACTAAAGCTGGTACCGTAATTTTCCTAACCAGCACATGGTATAGCATGCGAACAACACAAGTGGACTCAGTAAAATCATGAGAAATGCTAGGCCAAATGCTCATGACAGACTGAAGCTGGTACTATTATTTCTAACCAGCACAATAATGTAGCATGCAAACAACACAAGTGAACTCAATAAAATCATGAGAAATGCTAGGCCAAATGCTCATGACAGACGAAAGCTGGTACCGTAATTTTCCTAACCAGCACATGGTAGCATGCGAACAACACAAGTGAACTCAGTAAAATCATGAGAAATGCTAGGCCAAATGCTCATGACAGACTAAAGCTGGTACTATATTTTTCCTAACCAGCACATGGTATGCAGCATGCGAACAACACAAGTGAACTCAATAAAATCATGAGAAATGCTAGGCCAAATGCTCATGACAGACTAAAGCTGGTACTATATTTTTTCTAACCAGCACAATAATGTAGCATGCAAACAACACAAGTGAACTCAATAAAATCATGAGAAATGCTAGGCCAAATGCTCATGACAGACTAAAGCTGGTACCGTAATTTTCCTAACCAGCACATGGTAGCATGCGAACAACACAAGTGAACTCAGTAAAATCATGAGAAATGCTAGGCCAAATGCTCATGACAGACTAAAGCTGGTACTATATTTTTTCTAACCAGCACATGGTATGTAGCATGCGAACAACACAAGTGAACTCAATAAAATCATGAGAAATGCTAGGCCAAATGCTCATGACAGACTAAAGCTGGTACTATATTTTTTCTAACCAGCACAATAATGTAGCTTGCAAACAACACAAGTGAACTCAATAAAATCATGAGAAATGCTAGGCCAAATGCTCATGACAGACTAAAGCTGGTACCGTAATTTTCCTAACCAGCACATGGTATGGCATGCGAACAACACAAGTGAACTCAGTAAAATCATGAGAAATGCTAGGCCAATTAATGCTCATGACAGACTAAAGCTGGTACCGTACTTTTCCTAACCAGCACATGGTAATGGTAGCATGCCAACAAAACTGGGGAAGGTATATATGAAACCGTAGAAGATTCCAATAGACTTGCGATAGATGTATACACACACACACACACAAAAAAAAGCTGAAATAAAACGAATGACTGGGATAACTAACGAAAATGGGAGCCCAGATAAGAAACATACTTACGACAATGCAACTGGAGTTGTATTACGAAGAAATACTTGAACGAGAATGAGGGAACGACGAGAAAGTGAAGAAACAGAACTCAGAGCCAGCACGGTTTCACGCGGACGGTGGAAGACCGGAACAAGAAAGTCTCGAAAATTTCCAAAACCAACAGGACTGAGTAAACAATCGGACCATCGTACTGACTTGGCGGAGGAGGGTGTAGAAACCGAAAGAAACGAGCAGGAAACGAGGCAGACGGGGCTTTATTTCTTGGTTGATGTAGGATAAGGAACCAGGACGTACAGCCACGAGAGCGACATGGCAATTATGACATGGTATGCTAATGAGTGATCCCTCTATATACGCACCAGTGGGTCCCCTGAGCATAGTAGCATGTTCACCGTTTCTCCAGCCCAATAACCCTAATCTCGTACCCAGAGCCCGTCATCTTTTGGCCAGCGGCAAGATTCAGGAAATATGACGGTAGATACTAGATGCTATATCTCAAAACCCCCTCCCTTCGGAAATGGTCGGCCGACCGATCGTCGGAAATTCCCGAACACTTTGGTTAATTCCAAGATGGCGGCTTTCTGTGGATGATGTCGGGAGGATAGCAACACACTGCAGTTTAATTTGAAGGAGTTTTCATGCACTTCTCGGGTAAAGAAAAAGCTCATTCTCGGAATTTTACCCATTTACTCGCATCAAAGTATTTGTTGTCGAAAAATTAGCCATCAATCCAAAGCTACGATGGGGGTTTTGACCTATAGCACAATGCTATATCTCAAAAACCCCTATTCTCTGTTTGCTTGTATCAGCCAAAATAAAGCGAATTAACCTCTTGATTATTGTTTATTTGACCCACTCATTGTGTCTTCATTAGATAGGTGCCTGAAAACGGGAAGAATATATTGTACAGGTTTCATATTTTTGACTGCCATACTTATATTCTTTCTGTCTTATCTTTTAGAGCTGCTCCAAATAAACCACTCTTCAATGAAAAGCCTATTGTATTAAAACTTTTAAAGGAAAGTTTTAGGGGGACCAGTCTTTATTTAATATGGGAAAAGGGGGGGGGATAGCCTGCATACATCCGGTACACGCAAGCTTGGGGGGTGGTGGTGTGAATGAAAAATCTGTGAAGACGAACAGCATTTTTTGGTCACTTGCCCTATCAATTCAGAGCTACGTGCAAACTTATCACAAAGATAAAAAGCTGCGGAAGCATACCGAGATTATAGCAAAATTTGCATTTGACTGCTTTCGCCTAATAGGAAAACTTTTATATCAAGTCCCCCAGATCAGTGAGATTAATGTAAATACGTTCGTTTTTTATTCTTTTTCTTTTCTCTCTTTTTTTCTCTTTTCATGTTTAAAATTATTGGAACAAAATACCATGCACAAACAGTTCATGTACCAATAAAATATGTCTATGTCACGGGCTCATAAATACTTATGAGCCCCTGTCTATGTCTATGTGAAAGTTTACTGCATTCAGACGCTTATGATGAAGCGTCCTCACTAAGTCATTAAGAAACATAACACCTGAGGCTTATGACTCTTCCTTATGACACTAGTGCATTAGATGCATACAGCAGCTGTTACTCTATTAGGCAGGAGTCTTAAGATTTTGAGCATTGTCTCATACATTTACTGTTTTCTTCTTAATAATAATAATAATAATAATAGATTTATATAGCGCCATATACATTAACTGCTCTATGGCGCTTTACAATGCTACAATTAAAAAATAAGAATCTATAATAATAATAATAATAATCTATAAAAATGCTTGTTTAAAAAGATAAGTTTTTAGGCGCGTTTTAAAAATTAAAAGAGAACTGCTTCTCCTTATGTCAATGGGCAGGGCATTCCATAGCTTAGGGGCTATCACTGAGAATGCCCTGTCACCATAAGTCTTTTGATTAGACCCAGGGACGACAAGGAGACATTGATTTGCTGAGCGAAGACTACGACCTGGACTATAGTGATGTAATAAATTGCTAATATATAAAGGTGCTAAATTATTAAGAGATTTAAAAACTAATAATAATATTTTAAAAATAATTCGATGCTCCACTGGTAACCAGTGGAGCTCCCTCAGTACTGGCGTAACATGTGCAAATTTAGAGTCACGTGTAACAAGCCGGGCAGCACAATTCTGTACTGACTGCAACCTCTGGATAAGATACTTAGGGAGGCCATATAAAAGTGCATTTCCATTATCTAACTTACATGTAACAAATGCATGTATCAGCGCTGCCGTTGAATCTTCCGATAAATAATCTCTTATTTTTGCAATTCTTCTTATGTGAAAGAAGGCAGACTTACATATAGAGCTAACATGTTGTTCCATAGATAAGCTATTGTCCATAATTACACCTAAATTTCTTGCTGAAATTGATGGCTGAACAGAGTAATCCCTAATACTAACAGAATCTAAATTAGGGCGAGGACGATACTTAGAGCTAATAACTCGGACTTGTCACTGTTTAACTTAAGCTTGTTTGCCTTCATCCAACCATCTATCTCACCAGCACAAGCCTCAATTTGGGCCGCTGCTAATACCCGTCCCTCGCCACTTCGGGAATCGAAAGACAAGTACAACTGGGTATCGTCAGCATAAAAATGAAAACCCATGTTATACTTTCTCACGATATCCCAAGTGGCGAGGTGTATAACAGATACAATATCGGGCCTAAGACAGAACCCTGAGGCACTCCATAGGGCAATGGCCGGCATGAAGACCTCTCTTCCCTTATGTTAACAAACTGAAACCTATTGCTCAGATATGATTTGAACCAGGAGAGGGCCAAACCACATATACCGAAACGAGAGGCTAGCCTATCCAATAAAATGGTGTGGTCAACTGTATCAAAAGCAGCCGATAAATCTAAAAGTAGCAATATGACTGATTGATGATTGTCCAGAGCCAAGAGAATATCACTGTTCACCCTAACCAGAGCAGTCTCAGTACTGTACAGCTGTTTATATGCTGATTGAAAGACCTCATCTAAATTGTTCTCCATAACATAGTCAATTAATTGCATCGCCACCACCTTTTCTGTAAGCTTTGACAAAAACATCAAATTCGAAATTGGCCTAAAATGAGCAAAAATTTCAAAATCAAGGCGTGGCTTTTTCAGCAGTGGATTTAGAAGAGCTACTTTAAAACAGTCTAGCATTACAGCAGTGTCAATGGAGAGATTAATGACTTTCACCAAAACGGGCAGCAAAACAGGCAAGCACTCGGACAGAACAGCAGCAGGGACTGGATCTAGCGGACAGGACTTCAGTTTTGAGCCAGTTACAAGACTAGATAGTTGTTCTTCAGAGATGTTCTTGAATCGAGACAGCACAGAAGTCGTAGGAGGCAAAACAGCAGAATCCACCAAAATAACATTGTCCAATGAACTCCGTAGGTTGGTAATTTTCTCTGTGAAAAAGTCAGCAAATTTATTTGCTAGCTCATTATCAGAATGTGAGGTGGGAAAAAGTGCTTCAGATGTAGTGTGTAGTAACTTATCAACTGTCTGGAATAACACTTTCTGGTCATGCTTGGAATTCTCTATGACATCACGGTAATAAGAAGCCTTGGATTTTCTGAGTAGATTGTTTACAACATCACATTGAATCACATAGTTCTGGTAATCACCCGGCAGCCGTGTTGACCTCCAGCGCCGCTCAAAAGATCTTCTCTTCCTTTTTTCCGCAGCAATCTCCTCTGTGTACCAAGGTGTGTGTGGACGAATAATGATTGTCTTTTTCTTGAGAGGGGCATGGGAATCCAATAATGCCTCTAGGGTCTTATTGTATTGCTCCACTAACACATCAAGCTGTTCAGAGGGATGTGATACTAAGGAAGAGCACCCAAGCTCGTGACGGAAATTGTCAAAAACAATAGACCGAGTCTTTCGAAAAGAGACCTCCTTCCTCACTAATGGGGGCTTGACAAAATCTAGCTTACATTGTACAGCAAAGTGGTCCGATATGCGATGGTGCACTCGACAATCAGAGATAATGTCTTTCTCACAGTCCCTAGTGATAACAAGATCGAGGGTGTGGCCGTCCCGATGAGTAGCCCCAACAACGTGTTGTTTTAAATCAAATGTGCTCAAGATTTTCATGAATCGCTTAGCATCCGAGTCGTTTGGTTGGTCAACGTGAAAATTATAATCACCGACGAGCAATAAATGACCAGGAACTAATGTTAAATGCTCTAAATAAGCGCTGAACTCTTCAAGAAAGAGAGCGACAGTAAGTCCATTAGCAGAAGATGGCGGCGGGCGATAAATATTAACAAGTCTCAAATTATGATTTCCAGACGATTTTGACGTTTTTCTTAGCCTGGATTTCAGACGTATTTCAGACGTCCTTTTGGTAACTTATAGGCGTGAAATTGAAACTTCCCAACAAGCACCCCCGATCCATAGATAGGGGATTCCCCCCCCCCCCCTGTATTTTGTTGCAAAAATCCACTGGGTAAGGGCACCAACAGAAAGACGCTGGCCGCGCTGCCCCTTGGATTTCAAGATGCAAGAAAGTGATCTGTGTGAATATCTAAAGAGCTCAGCTACTGAAAATCTTCATATTGCATAACGCATCTGATTCACTCGATTGAAGTTTCCCGCGAACAAAATGCCTAAGATGCATGCGTATATTTCAACACAGGGATCCCACAATGTTTGGGGTGGCAAAATATGGAAGGATGGCAATGACTGGAATGGTTGCGGCAATGCAAACGAGAAGTGTCATAATAATGATAATCTTTATTTGCCTTCAATAAAAAAAATGTACATTCCAGAGGGGTGGAGGTGGTGGTTGGGAGATTTTCAACAACTTATCTGGGGGAAAGGATGGGGGGGGGGGTAGTTTCTGGAACCACACAATATAAAGAAGCAAGAATTAAAACAATTGAGTTAAATTCTTTCATGTACACAGCTTATGAAAAATGTAGGCCATTAGGAAATGTTCATCAAATGGGCAATGCCAGAAAATATATGTACCCCAGGGTGGCATTTGGACATTCTGAAATGGAGGCCGCGGTTTTCGAGCTCGGAATTCTGCCTGCATGGGAGTTTTTTGAAGCTGGAAGCTAGGAATTCTATATGCATTGGGGGTAAGCCATTTTGGAAATTCTGGACGCATGGAGGGTCAAAAACTAGTGGCATCCCTTGGGTACATATATTTTCTGGAATTTCCCAATATGCTGAAGGTGAAGGAAGATTTGAAATATTAAAGGTCATAGAGCCACAGAGACCCTCGTGTCTCCAGAAACTTTCCATGCCCCTTCGGTGTCTTTTGTAAGAACAAATGCACAGGGGCACAGCTAGGGGAGGGGTTGTGGGATTGAAATTATTGATTTGTAGTTATTTTACCTCAGTATGCTATAAAAGGGTGCCAATAAAATTGCCTGTCGGTGGTCTGTCTGTCTATCCAGTCCAACTTTAATGCTGCACCCCGACCCCCCTCCCCTCCCACTTGAAAAAAATCTGGATCTGCCACTGAATGCAATAAATATGATATGAGAAACATCCAAGAAAGTTGTAACCTGAATTTCAGCTATCTTTTTTTCTACAGTCCAACACTCATGCAGGAGTTGGAGTGTAGGAAGAAAAGACAGCTGAAATTGAGGCTAAGAAATAAAACAGTAAATGTATGAGACAAGGCTTAAAATCTTAAGACTCCTGCCTAAGACTAAGTGAGGACGCTTCATCATAAACGTCCGAAGGCACTAAATGCACAGCACAAGCACGATCATAAGACATTCAATGTTGAATTTGACAGATTTTTTTTCGCACCCCGTCCCCCCCCCCCCTCTGTATTAAATATAACGACCGGTCCCCCTAAAACTGTCCTTAAAACATTCTAATACAATGGGCTTTTTGATTGAAGAGTGTTTTACATTGGAGCAGCTCTAAAAGATAAGACAGAAAGAAGTAATGGCTGTCAGGCTTAAAAGTTCAAAAATATGAAACCTGTACAATATATTCTTCCCGTTTTCAGGCACCTATCTAATGAAGACACAATGAGTGGGTCAAATAAACAATAATCAAGTGGTTAATTCACTTTATTTTGGCTGATACAAGCAAACAGAGAATAGGGGTTTTGAGATATAGCATTGTGCTATAGGTCAAAACCCCCATCGTAGCTTTGGATTGATGGCTAATTTTTCGACAACAAAATACTTTGATGCGAGTAAATGGGTACAATTCCGAGAATGAGCTTTTTCTTTACACGAGAAGTGCATGAAACTCCTTCAAATTAAACTGCAGTGTGTTGAAACTGACCCATTGCTATCCTCCCGACATCATCCATAGAAAGCCGCCATCTTGGAATTAACCAAAGTGTTCGGGAATTTCCGACGATCGGTCGGCCGACCATTTCCGAAGGGAGGGGTTTTTGAGATATAGCATCTAGTATCCACCAAATATGACAGGCTCAGTTAGCCTGTTCGAGTTTAAAATTCGTGTTTAGTGCGCATGCGATTTTAGTGCGAAGTTTAACAAGAACATAGAGAAGTTCAACAAAACATTCGGACTAAAATCGCACGAAAACTCCAACTCCAACTAGGCTTATAAACTGACGACAATTCTCGACAATATTGTTTGCGTCATGTTACCTTATACAATAATGTACGGTGTGTTTTCTAACCTCCTATTCTGTAGACTTCACTGATCTACGACCATCTCTTCTTTATTGCCATGTCTTTACATGCGAGTTTTCGATTCACTACAGAAATAAACATACTTAAAATGTTTTCCTAAAACTAAAACTTTGATTTCAAATAAAATACATTCAGTTGCTGATACTTACAAGACATTGGCTTCTCCTATATTCTCAGTATTATGAAACTAGCTCTTCATTTAACTTCACCGAGCTTTAACTTCACCGAGTTTCAATAATCCACTAAAAACCAATTATGCAGAAAAAACGATACCATATAAATTTACATATCTTTTTTTTGTTGTTTTTACTGTTCTTAAAAACAATAGAATTCTTGTATGAATTCTACACCCTCCCCCCAAAGACTGCTCTGCAGCTTCATGTCCAAGAAGAGATTTCCACTTGTCCTCAGACTTCTCACTTGCTGTTCCTCTGTTCTTCTTTCTTTCTCTCAAATGCACACACCTCTTCCAGCAAACAGAGTTTTCTGATATCTCTTCGAAGCTCTCCAGTCGCAGTCTTGACAATAACTTGTCGTACAATGCCGTCGCTGTCTGGTAGGGTCTCTTGGATAATAGCTTTAGGCCACTGCCCTCTTGGGGTCGACTTATCTACAACTAGGACTAGATCTCCAGCTTTGAAGTTTGGTCTTTCTTCTAACCATTTCTGGCGCTCTTGAAGTGCTGCGAGATACTCCCTTATCCACCTTTGCCAAAATTCCTCTCCTAGTAGACGTACTTGCTTCCATCGTTGTTTGTAACGAGCTGCTCCGTCTTGACTTTCTTCAAGAGAGACACTTGGACTTCGTCGCATGAGCAGTATATGGCTTGGAGTAAGGGCTTCGGGATCTCTTGGGTCACTTGACACCTGTGTAATCGGTCTATCATTCATGATGCGTTCAGTTTCCACCAGAAATGTACTAAGGACTTCTTCGCTCACGCATCGTTGTTCTAGCATCGATCGAAGGATTCGCTTGACTGATCGAATGAGGCGTTCCCATACTCCTCCTTGATGACTTGCAGCAGGTGGATTGAAATTCCATGAAATCTGCTTCTCGTGGAGTTTCCTGCGTATCTTGTCTTGGTCTAGTGCCTTAAGAGCTTCTAGAACATCTTGCTCAGCTCCTCTAAAATTACTTCCATTGTCGCTATATAAAATAGACGGTGGTCCGCGTCTTCCTATAAAGCGTGTGATGGTATTCAGGAAACTGTCGGTGGACAAATCAGCAGCGAGTTCAATATGGACTGCTCTGTATCTCAGACATGTAAATAAGCAACCATATATCTTCTTAGTAGAACTGTTGGCTCTTGTCGATCGACCTGCTTTGACGTACATGGGTCCAAAATAATCAATTCCGACCGCTGCAAAGGGATAAACTAGTCTATTTTCATCAGAAGAACATCTTATCGCTGGTAGTGGTGTTGTTAACTGCTTCCCTACTTGTGCACTCTCTTGACGACAGACATGACACTTCTGGAGAACTCTGTATACCGATGATTCTCCCTTTACAATCCAAAATCTTTGCCTTATTGTGGCTAACACCTGGTGTGTTCCTACGTGACCATTCTGATGATGACAATTGCGAATTATCATTTCTGTGACTGGATGCTTTCCTGGCAAGATGTAAGGATGTTTCTCTCTATCACTGAGACTAGATTTCTGTAGACGTCCTCCTACGCAAAGAATTCCCTCCTCTATAAAGGGCTTGAGTGAAGCAAATCTTCCTCGCGAAGACTTCTTCTCTAACGCTCGAATCAATTCCTCCGGAAATGACTGATTCTGGACATGTCTGACGATTTCTTTCTCAGCCTGGTTAAGCTCATCAACAGACAACGATTCTGCTTTCTGACTTGCACATCCTTTCTTGAACGTCTTGCTCTTCCATACACGAACTATGCGCTGTAGCCAAGCCACGGTTTTCACTAACAGTCTCCAACTGGAATACCGTTTGAAAATCATCTCCCAAAATCCCTGTCCCGTCGTTACAGTACAGCTTACTACCTTCTCTCACTTGACTCCCTCATCATCTTCACTTAATTCTGATGCAAGTTCTAGGGGTTGCGCAGACCACTCACTTTTATCATTCCATAAAAACTTCGGTCCCTTCTTCCATACCTCTAGCTTCTCTGCTTCTGATACTTTGACTCCCCTTGAGGCGTAATCTGCGGGATTATCCTCTGACCTCACATGGCGCCACTGCGTTGGATCTGACCTTTGTCTAATGGTAGCTACTCTATTTGCTACGAACGTAACAAACCGCCTTGTCTCGTTCCTTATGTATCTTAACACAATGGTGGAATCTGTCCAAAACGTTACACTGTCAATCTTCAAACGACCTTGCAGCTCACTGACGATCAGCTCGTTCATCAGAGTTGCAAGAGTAGCCGCTGTTAACTCTAGCTTGGGTACTGTCATTGCGCTACCTAATGGTTTTACTCTGGATTTCCCTTTAACAAAGGCACAGTGAATATCTCCTTGCTGATTCACAAAGCGAAGATAAGACACAGCTCCGTAACCATCATCTTGTGATGCATCTGCAAAATGGTGAAGTTCGGTTCTTGCAACTTCTCCAAAGTTTTGCGGCTTGTAGCAACGCTGTATTCCAAACTTCAGTTTTTCGAGCCCTTCTCTCCACTCGCGCCATCTGTAAAGCACATCTGCTGGTAGTTCGTCTGACCAGTCCTTTTGCATCTTGCATAGTTCTTGATTTATCTGTCTTCCAGGTAAAACTAGTGGGCTTGCAAAACCAAGTGGGTCATAAATACTTGCTACTGACGCAAGAACACCTTTTCTTGTTTCAGGGTAGTTCTTCTTGTTGACGACCAGGTCAAAAGTATCCAACTCGACATTCCAAACTACACCTAATGCTTTATCATTCGGCAGGCACTCGGACTCGACGTTCAGCTCCTTCACGCTGGGGGCGCGGTCTTCCAATGGAAAGTGTCGCATAACTTCTCTGTCATTAGACAACCATTTAGTTAGAGTAAATCCTCCCATCAAAAGTAAGTCGTGTAACTGCTTCGACACTCGGATGGCTTCAGTAGAACTCTCAAAGGACTTAAGAAAATCATCAACATAGAAGTCTCTGTATACAGCATCCACAACTTCTGACGGAAACTTCCCACGATGGTCGTCTGCAGTTTTGCGAAGTGCAAAACTCGCAATACTTGGCGGAGATGTTGCTCCAAAGATGTGTACAATCATTTGATGCGTGCAAGGTTCTTGAGATGTATCCCCTGTCGGCCACCACAAGTAACAAAGGGCGCCTCGGTCTTCAGGAGCTACAAACACTTGGTGGAACATGCGTTTGATGTCCGCCGCAACAGCAACGTTGTCAACACGAAATCTCAGAATCACGCCAAGCAGTTTACTTGTGTTGTCTGGTCCTCGCAACAAAAGATCGTTCAGGGATGTTCCACAACTTTTGGCGGCACAATCAAAAACCACACGAGGATCCGGTTTGGAGATCTGCCATACAGCATGATGGGGTAGGTAGAACAATCGTCTGTTCTTTCTGAGTTGCACCAATTCTTCATCTGGTACCGTCCTTCCTGACCCTTCTGTCTGGTACTTTTCCAATACACTGTGGTACTTCTTCCCAAACTCAGGATCCTTTTCTATTTTACTCTTCAAAAGCGCAAGTCTCTTCTCTGCTAGACTTAAGCTCTCAGGAAAGTGTGGAGGATCATGACGAAACGGTAACTTCACTTGGTAGTGACCGTTCACTAGCACAGCAGACTTCTCCATAATGTCTCTTGCTTTGATGTCCTCAACTGACAGACCAACTTCAACATCTTGTGATTTGATGTCAATAGGCGCATCACATCCGCATACACTCAACTGCTTACTTAGAATGTCATCACACTCGCATCTGAGAAAGTGAATACTAGTGTCACGAACAAAACACTCTTCCATAGGACCAAACACAGTCCACCCTAATGGTGTTTTAACCGCAAAAGGTTGCCCAATTTGACCGATTCTCTTATCTTGGTTTTCTTCAATTATGTCCGGCCGATCATTTCCGATTAGAATAGTAACTTCCGGTTTCTCATCTATGTCCGGAAGAGAAATGCCTTTAAGATGAGGCCAGTTCTCAACATCACTATTAGTAGCGAAATGCAGTTCAGAAACTGGTATATTTGGCGTGGTCAAAACGTGATTGAGACTAGATTGGAAAGTTCCATCAATACTTTCAATGTTCAAAGAAATTTCTTGACCGCATACTTGTTGCTTCCCTCCCAAGGTACTTACAATATAATTCACCGGGGTACTCATGATATCTAGTTTCTTAGCTAGACTGTCCAAACAAAGACTTGTATCAGACCCGTTGTCGAGAAAGGCATATGTACAAACTTCTCTGTTATTCAGAGTATTCCTCACTTTAATAGGAACTATTTTAAAGCATACACGAGATCCTTTTACTCCTACTGACCCAACAGAAGACTGGCGACTTGTGCTTGTGTCTGTTGCTGATGATCTGCTTGAATCTTGTGTTGCACCTGCTGACCTCGCTGGCGCTCTACTTTCTCTACTCACTTCCCCAGTTCCGCCTTCAGTTTGACTTCCTCTCTTGTCATCTTCTTGACGGTGAAGTAAAGTATGGTGCTGCTCCCCGCAACCCTCTCTTCTACAAAAGAATTCTTTACTGCAAGAATCTTTGAAATGACCAAATCCTAAGCAACGTAAACAGAGCTTGTGATCTCTGACCACCTTCATGCGCTCTTTGACAGTGGAATCTCTAAATTGTTTACAACGCCAAACTGGATGTGAACCCGAGCATTTTGGACACATACGCTGTACCCCTTCATTTGTCCCTCCAGCTTGCGCTTCCCTTTGGATAGCTAAGGTTGTAACTTTACTTTGCCCTCTCAATTGCTGATTACTCCCGAGCTTCGCGCTTTGACTACTCCCAGCAAGCGTAGTTGGTAACAGATTCAATAGGCCAGGTTCGAATTACGCTCCAATGCTCACAAGACAAAAGCTTCAAATCGAGGCTTTCTCCAAGTTCTAATACATTTACAGTAATTTCAGAAGAAAGCCTCGACTTGAGGTTATTGTTTGTAGGCATTGGAGCGTAATTCGAACATGGCCTATTCTTTAGCAAAGCGATTGTTTTGACGTTCTGCCAATCTTCTCACAAAACTCACAAAGTCTGAATATACAACGTAACCCTTATGTAATATTATGTCCCCAGCTTTATCAACCCATTTACGCTTTTGCGATTCTTCTGGTAGCTTTTTCATCAAAGTTATTAAAGTTTCTTCGTTATCTAAGCGACGATAATAGCCCTCGCCCATACTCTTTAAGATCCTCCCGGTATTTTCTAACTTCCTTGCAAACTCCAACAAAGAGCTGGCATCCCCCCTTCTTACATGCATGTCACATAGTCCTTTCAATGAAGCATCAGTTATCATGTATTTTTGACCAAAATCTCGTCTCAAAATTTCCCAAGCTTCAGAATACTTAATGTCTGAAGATAAAGTGACGCAGCCTTGAATTGCTTCTTTTGCCTTTCCCGTACATTGGGCAATAAGGTGTGTCAAACGTTGAGCACTATCGATCACTTGGTTTTCAACATTTTCACGAAAATTTGTTTCAAATTCTACAAAATTAGAGGAATCCCCACTAAATTTGATAGGTTCAATTCTTGGCAGAGAGGGGCCTTGTCTTATAGCACTTGCTACTTCAGCCCAAGCCTCAGATTCCTTGCTTAGTTTTTTAACTTCCGTTTTGTTTACTTCCGTTTTGCTTACTTCCGTTTTGTTTACTTCCGGTTCAACGCTCACTTCCGGCTTAGGTAAATCTGGTGTTTCTGCCTTGAAAACCTCTTGAACTTTGACATGCAGTTTCTTATCATCTAAAGCTTCTGGTTTTACCAATTCAAGTTTTTCTGATTTTTCAACAGACTTAGAAATTTCAAATTTCTGACTTACGCAGGATTTATTATGTAAATAATATTCTGACCTTATGCTTCCTTGTGCTGACTGTTTCTCCTCCAACATTAAACTCACGTGTGCTTTATCCAAATTTGATTTAGCTTCAAGCAACTCCAAACTCCTTCTATATTCATTTCGTCTTTCTTCCCGCCGCTTATCTTCTTCAAACTCATCGTGTTCATATCTCCGCTGTAGATCATGCATTGCCTCTATCTCATTCATACGCAATTTTGCTTCTTCTAACTGTTTCCTTGCTTTGAAAGTACCACGCGACGAACTCTTGGAAGATCCCTTTGACGAAACCTTTGAATGAGCTTGGGATGCCGGACAGTTCGATACTGGTTGCTCCCGATTTTTCCCTTGCCTCCAACGAGCTAAACGTTCATCTGTTGCACACTTTAAATCTTTTAGTCCCGCGTAAACAGAGTCTACTAAAGTCCGTTTCTCTTCATCCTTTTCCAACTCCATGTACCGCTCATGTACATTAACAAACTTCTTGAAAGCTTCTTCATATTTCCCCCTAAGTTCCTCGATAACTTCCTCTTCTGAAGTCGCCGATAAAACCTCTTGAAGCGCCTTGTATTTCTTTGATACGTCTCCAAGGTGACCAGCTCTGCTTCTCTTTAGTCGCTCTAAATCATCTTCAAGTTGAATTTCGGCCTCCAACTCAAGCTCCGCGTCTAATCCTGTAGACATGCTTGTCTTTGAATAAATGTAGACTTCACTGATCTACGACCATTTCTTCTTTATTGCCATGTCTTTACATGCGAGTTTTCGATTCACTACAGAAATAAACATACTTAAAATGTTTTCCTAAAACTAAAACTTTGATTTCAAATAAAATACATTCAGTTGCTGATACTTACAAGACATTGGCTTCTCCTATATTCTCAGTATTATGAAACTAGCTCTTCATTTAACTTCACCGAGCTTTAACTTCACCGAGTTTCAATAATCCACTAAAAACCAATTATGCAGAAAAAACGATACCATATAAATTTACATATCTTTTTTTTGTTGTTTTTACTGTTCTTAAAAACAATAGAATTCTTGTATGAATTCTACAATTCAAGGTAAGCCGTTCACCTGTACTTTATACCTATTTTTTTGTTGTTGTTGTTGAAACAAAGAAAATATTTGAGATTACTTTCGCAGGCATTTCTATCTGCTCTATTGCTGATTCTCGTGCTCTGCTTTGGGCACTGTCAGGGGCTCCTGGCATCATGTAATTCAATCAACACACACACACCTGAGATTGTTTCCCGCCGTGTCTTTCCGTGCGTTTCCTTCAGAGCTCACCTCACGGGATATTTTCGTACCCAAGGCCCGTGCATCGTTTAACCAGGCACGTGGTATATACTTCAGTATAATATATCCTCCTTCTTTACGACGCGAGAGATTCATACAGAGTATACCGAGTGTTTTGCCGCTGGATCAAAGACGAATGGGCTTTTGGGACGAGATTGTTCGTGGTGAGGCAATGGGAAGTCGCAAAAGAAATTCGCTTCCCCCCTGTTGAGGACCCCAGTCACAGCTGCCCACTCTGGATTTGTTTAATTTGAACCACCCACCCTGGAATTTCAAGGTCTACTTTTACCACCCACCCTGGAATTCCGAGCTCAACTTTTGACCAACCCGCTCAAAATCAAGCGGAATTACCGAAAATCGAAAGTGCCATTTACACCCCAACCGGTATTTCGGGGAATTTTGGCATAATGGTAAGTACCCAAGAGCCTCCTCGCCATCGTAAGCCCGCGTATTGAAAAAAATAAATATGCCCAAACATTAATAATGAAAGCAACAGTGTTGTTTTCATTATTAATGTTTGGGCATATTTATTTTTTTCAATTATTAAAATACTGCTTTTGCTCTAACATAGAGAACGTTTTGTTAGGATTGAAGGGGAGCACCGTTTTCTTTCGTTTCAGTCGATTAGACTTCCGCACTACAGGAGCACAAGGAGACTGCCGCTCTAAGAGCTTGCTCATAAGGCAAACTGGACGAACCGGAGGAGTGGGCGTGTCTAGGCCAAGTTCCATACACACTGTCGCCATCATGTTTATGGTGAGTTTTTTTAGCTGGTTTCCTCTTACCAGTTGGCAAACATCATATTCATCGTACACGATTGGATGCTGCAGGCCAAGTTGCTGGTTGATGTTTTGCCGGGCATCGTCGAAATTGCTCTCCTCTGTCGCCGCAAAGATGTCTTCTTCCAAGATGTTGGTTGTTTTCTGCTTTGATTGCAGAGCTAGGCGAGAGAAAAATGCAGCTATCTGTTGCGGCATCAGAAACTCAGCTATACCGAATAATCGCGCTCCACTTTCATTTCGTGCCCTGCGCATATCTCTGGCGACTTTCTCTGGATCGTGCTTGTTACCTGAGAAGATACAAGGAGATGACGTTTGTTTGTTCGTAAGACGTGGGGTTAACCTAATGGCATCCTTACCTGTGGTTATTCCTATATTGAATTTCGATGTCAAGTACGATTTCTGCTTGTCAGTAAACCGCCCTCCTTGTTTTGATTCCTTGAGCGCCCATCCCATAGCTTTAGGTAGGGCATCTTCACAAGACGAGGGCTCAACACAGGACAAGGTTGGGATGATTCCAGCTCCTTCCTCTAGGCGCCTGGCGTACTCTTCTTTGGCCATATCTAAAACCGTCTTGCGCTCTACAGCATGGGAACAAGCTTCAAGCGAGAGATGACGCTCTAATCCAGACTGTCGCTGGAACATTCTCACGCAGCCATCGACAGGGCACGCGAATAGGTTGTTGGAATCGACTGGCTCTTCAGCACTATCTTGTGTGTGGACTGATCGGTTTGATGGCTTAACAGACTGAATACCCACGTCCTTGAAGCCCATATCACCCGAAAACGTCTCATCAAACCATCGGTAATCAGCCTCTGCAATGCAAAACAAACAAAAAGCAAAGTTTATGACGCTTTTCTTTCAATGATTGAATGAATAACAAGAGCTGCTTACAATTTTGAGACAGCTTGTTTAAAATTTATATCGCGAACATTTCAAGAACTTCAAGAATCTGATTATATAATGCCATTGTTATCGGTCTTTTTGTCCACACAAATTTCACTAAAAAGAAGCTAAATGTTATTGCTAAATTTAAACAATGGCACAAAAGACAACTTTTGGTCGCTAGCTCTTTTCACAAAATATTGACAGATAAAGAAAACAAAGTGATTGAGTACTGGCTACTGCACGTACCACTCCACTCGCCAGGCGACTATATTCCCATCGACATTCCGGAAATTATTAAGCTTGCTAATGGAGGGTAGTTTGGATGCCTCAGGCTCTTGCTGACTGACTGCTCGACTAACGACCGCAACACGTACTCCACCGAGCCCCCCGTTAGATAATAGCGCCTCCATCTGCTCCACAGTGGTGACGTCGTGGCCTTCATTGAGATAGATGCGAATGTGACTTTTACAGCGCGCTGCCAGTCGATCTGCGGCGGCTTTCCCCCTTGTGGATCACTGAAGTCTGCCTGCTCAATCTGAACTCCGGCTGCTTTGGCAATTGCTGGTACCGCGAGAGTTGAAGGATTCGAGTGATAGCACCCTGCGTTGTCTTGGCGCAGGCACATAACGCGAGAGTTCAGCGTCTTCATTCTTCATGGTTTTCAATATGTGCTGCCAGATGTGGACCACGGCTAGGCTATCCTGTGCAGAATACTGTATCAGGTGGACGAAAGATTGTGACTGTAGCAGGGTGTCCTCTGTCTTTCGGAACACAACAGCGATATGCCAAGACATTCCCCTTTTCCCGAACCAGTCTTGCTGTGACTCGCGGTACCGCTGTGGAATAAACTTCATCGCCCAGTCACTGATAATGAAGGCAGAGTGTTCGTCCAGTGTGTTTATCACATCGATGCGGGCCTGGTCTTGGTGTACAGACCTTAGCTGGTGTGCTTTCCATGCGCGTATGGCACCGGCAGATGTTTTGTGAAGGTACACAGCCTCGTCTTTGTCTTCTTCACTCGGGAACTTCGTGGTCTTCATTAGATTCACGATGCCGATAAGAACGCCTTCCAAGGCATCACACTGACTGCATCTCACATCGTGCTCGTGATCGCACTCTTGTTTGAAGTCTGCATCGGAAGGGTCGCTTAACGCGTATACACTACAGTGATCTGTCACTTCATTGCTACGACTGACATGCATGCACCTGTAGATGAAAAGTGAAGATGTGAAAAAATAGATACACCCGATCAGCATCCAGCGGTGAAAATATGAAGGTTCATAAAGCAAAGCTACGCACCTTGTATTCCCCCTTGAGGTAGAGCTTTCCTGCTTTCAGGGCGTCAAGAAGTTCTGCCTTCTTGTTTCCGAGTTCACAAAGGCACAGTTCACAGTCTCCACAACATTGGCTAGATCTTCGAATGCCCGTGCTCCATCAGCCGCATAATTGTCGAGCCCTTGGAGAGACTTCCGTACAGACGCACTGCACTCGCTCAGTATCCTTTGCAATATATCTCGAAGTGAACCATCGTTCAGCTCTGAAATTTGCAATAAATAATGTTTAACTAATGTGCACCCCAAAAACAATTTGTTATCGCGTTTCGAATTTCTAAAGATTACGAAAACTTCATATAGAAAAAGGGTGTCGTGAAAACAGACCAAATCTGGTGTCGTGTTCTTACGAGCACGTTTTAAAATATAAACATTTTTGTGCTTTTTATTATCTGTGGTCTGAAAAAAAAAACACCAAGGATGCACTTGAAATGCTGATTCAGAATTAATTGCTTGTAGAGGAAGATGATGTAAGGGAGTGAAGAAACACAACGATAAGTAGCGTTAGAATTTTTTTTAAAGCTAGAAGACAAGAAACGTCCAGTTTTATCGCGCACTTTTTTGCCTCGATTTGCTCAAACACGTAGTTTTTTGCCTTTTTGTGCCCTTTTTTGCTTCGTGCATCGCGCATCTTATTGCCCGGTTTTTCCCTTTTTTTGCATTTTTTGCCGTTTTGCTTCATGCATTATTTTGCCTCTTTGCCCTGCACGCCCTTTTTTGCACATGCCTTTTTTGCGCTACATACCTTTTTGCATGCATTTTTTGCTTCCGATTCCAATTACCCGCGCAATGTTTGCCTTTTTGGCAGATTTTTGCTTTGTTTCACAACCTCTAGGTTTTTATTCGCTCGCAGTTACTGCTTCCATCTCTTTTAGTAGTTATTGGTTGTGCTCCTCTATATGGTCTTTGCAGTTGCGCGAAAACAAGAGAAAGAGGAACGGAAAAGCTGAAGGAAATCGAAAACAACAACACGCGTTCAATCCAATATTTCTGTATAGTGCAAGCAGATAGAGCCTTTTAATTTAATAGACAGAGAACACTCATTCGGATTGAGTGTCTTCATAATCTCGTTCTCAAGTTCCCTAAAACTCTCTACTTCTTCTATTAGCTCATCTTGAATATAGCTCAACATCTTTTAAAAGCCATGGTGGTTAGCACTCAAACATTCGTTTAAAATCCGCCTCGGCTTTGTTATGCTATTTTTTTGCTTTATTATGCTGTTTTTTGCCTATTCGTGCCCTTTTTTGCCTTGCCATGCTCTTATGCGCTCATTTTTGCCTTGTCATGCCCATTTTTGCCGTTTTTTTGCCTGCTGTGAGGCTGCCTTGAATTTAGTTGTATGTTCGGTACACAATTTAGACAACTACACATCATAAAAAATGCCCAAATTGACGGCTCGCGAGCGGCTCTTTACAAGCTAAGGAGAGACAAAAAGAGCAACAAAGGAAGCGTTCAAATAAATTTTATAAAAACAAAACACAAAGAGAAAAAAACGACGACGTTAACTGGCTTTCAAAAATGAAGACAGGCGAAGAAAACCACTGGCAGTAGACACCAAAGCACGATAAGACAAAACGGGCACAAAATGCAAAGGGAGGCCAAGAACTGCGAGGCAAAATCTCTTGCTAAAAAAAGGCAAAAATTAAATGCACGAAGAGGCAAAGACGGCAAAACGAAATTTATGTGTGCGAAAAGGCAAAACAAAATGTATGCGCGAAAAGGCAAAAAGAACAAAGCAAAATCTATGCGTGAAAAGGCAAAAAGGGCAAAGCAAAATCTATGCGCGAAAAGGCAAAAAGAGGAAAAAAATAGCAAAAAAGGCAAATTTGCCTGCGCGATAGACAAAAACGGAAAAACGCTGTTTGGGAGACAAAATGTTACGCACGGCTTTCTAGTTTTCAGCATGACACCATTTGAAAAATATTTTTTTACTCCAATCTCTTTTGATCTCTGATTAAAAAATTGTTTTTATAAAGAAACTGCGATCATTGGGCTTTTGTTTCCATTTATTTTGGAGCATTTTAGGCAAGATCTCGGAAAACACAGCAGATCTAAAACAAATTTGAGCTCAATTTCTCGGTCAACTCAAGTGTGCTCAACATCGTGCGCGAGGCCATATATGATGACCGTCTTTGTCGGTTAGGTAGGCGAATTTCAATGCGAGGGGGGATATCGCCAATCAGAATCAGCCTTTAATTGTCTGGCGCCAGAACCTACGTCTACGACAAACAGCAAACAGCAAAGTTGGCTCTGAAAACGAGATTGAAATTGATAGTATAGCGCTATTCACTGTTTATCAACATTTCTATTCTAACGCTAATGTGCCAACCGCAGATTGAATAGCGCCCTTTTTTTTGTGAACCAATCGATCTCTGGTTGGCACATTAATAACAATGGATGACGTCAGCGTTAACAGCGCTATAAAGATATATTAGATAAAGTCATGCTACAAATCAGCTCACATCCTCTCGGCTTATTAGGTGCTTGGCATCTATAGAAACTTCTTCTTCGCTATCTTAGTCACCCTTCTCTCCGTCATCTCTACTATCTTCATCGTCAGCATCATCATCGTCGTCAGCATCATTTCTTGCGTCAGACGGGCTTTCGCTCAGCGCGACCAAATGGCTCTTACATTTCTTACAGATTGCTAGAATATCAAGGAAATTAAACGTTATATTCTAGATAAAAATGGAGCCTACACTGTGCGCACGTAACACGGACGCTGAGACCTCTTACAAGTAAAAAACACAAGACAACTCGTAGTCAGAATCCATAAACCTTATATTAGAAAATCATGCCAAAATTTGACTAGGCGTCCATAAATTTAGCTCACAGACTCGTCCCTGGGGCCATTCCATTTATTAGCCGCACCCCCCTACGGAAGAGGTCATTTTCGCTAGTAACACCCTCGGAAATTCTTGCTCTACCCCGTCAGAAATACCTACGGAAGAGCCTTTTTAAATCGTGGATACGCGAAGCGTAAGACACGAGTTATTGTGGTGGGGCCGATGTCACTCATGACTCAAGTGTTAGCTCAAGTTGCGCAATAATTATGCAAATCAGCTGATCTGAGTAGCCCGAGAAAATTAGCCAGCGGTATCGCCCATTAGGCTCTGAAGTTCAAGGAAAACAATGGCGGACTTCGAATGTGTAAGATAGCACATCCTTTTCTCTGGCTTTGGAGGTCCACATTTCCAAAGTTATTGCCCTAGTTTACACTCAAGATGCTTACTTAGTATCGGAGTTATATGAATGTAAGAAGAATCCAACTTTTAACTTGCGATTTGTTGATTTTCGGCTGGATTATTTCTGCCTCCCGTTGCTTTCTAACGAAAAAGAAGAACTATGCACAAAAACAAGCATCTACTTGAGATTACATGCCGAACTTGTCATCTGGGAGAATAGTACTGTATTTGCCTTACTGTAACCCACAATGTATTCAAGAAAACTACCCATGATCTAAGTGCATTAATAACGACTTCTAGTCACAAAGGACACCAGAAAAAAAAAAGAAACAGCAAACAATGATCTATTTGGAACTACAAAGCCAATATAATGTGCTAGGAGAGCCATCAGCTTGGGAGAGCCATCACTACTACTCAGGTACGTTTGGCATTTATCTTATTCACAATACATCATTAGGCCTTTCTGTAAAATTCATTTGTTATCTTGACATAAAGAGTCTCTGTCAGCCTCAAATGGGCCATTCCATTGTATATGCACACACCCCCCATTGAGGGACCTGAAAATCCACGGGAAAGGGAGGGGGTCAGTAGGGAAAATATCCTAGGGGATTCATTAGAAAATTCCAGTGGGCTCCATCAGAAAATGCTGAAAACATCCAAGGGCCCAAATGGGGAAGGCAATTAGAAGGCACAAAATATCCATGGGCCTTTTTCCCACATTCTAGAGCAAATTTCGAACAAACAAGTTCCAAGGGGTACAAAGGCAATTCCCTCAATAGGGGCAGTACACAAACATTGAAATCCAAGGGGGACATTGACAATTCCCTCAGTAGTGGTAGCTACCATTTAGTTGTCCAAGGGGGTCTATAATTGATTCCCTCAATAGAGGCAGAGATGAAGAAGAGAGAATCCAAGGGGGTTCAACAGCAATTCCCTCAATAGGGTGAGCTTATTGTGGTGCATATCCAAGGGGGCTTATGCAGGTACTCATCCAAGGGGGATAGACAATATTGTCGTCCAAGGGGGGTATCTGAAGGGCTCCATCAATAGGTGGGGTGTGAATAAAAAATGGAATGGCCCAATTCTTTGTTTTTGTTTTCATGCCCCAAAAAGGAAGCTAAGTAAACTTAATAAATTATATGCTCATAAACAGTTTAGCAAACCTTTTAGGTTTGAAGAGATAAATAAACTATTGAAGAGTTAAATAAATCTGTTGTTGTTGTTGTTAGGAGCAAAATAGCAAAACCTAAATCAGCAAGACAAAGCTAGCTGGACTAAGACAAGTAGAAAGCTATTATTGTCTCTTTGAAGTAGAAATATCAACATGCATATCAACCCCACAAAAACGTGCCTGAGGACTCCCCTTTCCTCAAACAAGCACATTGCCTCACACACGCATCTTGCCATGACCCTTTGCCATGCTTTTTGGTCGATGCTGTAATTTCTGATGCACCATTTTATTTTTTTATTTTTTTCTTTCTTTCAGTAACTCCAGCCATGTAATTAAAAGGATGACAAACTTCAGTTGTCAAGACGTGGCATTAAATGACGGGACAATCAAAGTGAAAAAATATTATGTTATCTTCCCATCTACAACTAAAAGATGTAATAGGGAAATAATATACATATCAGAATGATTGTCTTATTGTATTTCATTGGATAAGTGCATTTGTGATCATTAAAATATCTGCATTTTATTATTGAAGTCCTCAGAATTCTGGCAAGTAATCAGGTGGGGTGCACACTCTACTGCTACCATAGTTAGTCTCCTCTACTAACTATGCTGCCACTTTAATAAAAGGTATCCACGATTTCAGTTTAAGCCCCCCTCGGAAACGGCCATTTTGCTATACCTCCCCTCCCCCCCCCCCCCCCCCCCCGAAAAACTCTGCTGGCCGAATGCTCTGGGAGTTGCTTATTAAGATTAGAAGTACAAACTAATCAGAATTACTAGCAATCAGGCAATGAATTATGCATGTTTACCTGATCCTACAGGGAGCAGTATCTTGTATACTTTCTGGAGAAATCTGGACAACGATGTAGTGGTGCCGCACACGCTTGTTGTTGTGAACCACTTTTGACTAATATATAGATTTAGGCACTGCCTAAAAGCGGAGCTCCCAGACAATGTTTTGCCATTTATAAAGCTTGGCGTCATCGTTGATGTCTCTACGACGCACACATCATTCATGAGACCACTTCGTTGCAGTCCTCTGGTGACCTAGACAATTCTACCCAAGTTTGGTTGTCTTAGAGCCTTCCCTTCACGAGAAATACATTTTTCAAACATAGATGACATCATCAGTGACGTCACATCACGTAACCATTTTGTTCCGCTCCTCTGGGGACCTAAACAGTTCTATCCAAGTTTGGTTATCTTAGAGTCTTCCCTTTACGAGATATGAATTTTTCGAGCAAGGATGACGTCATCGATGACGTCATATCACGTGACTATGTTGTTTTGCTCCTCTAATGACCTAGACAAGTGTGCCTAAGTTTGGTTGTCTTACAGCCTTCCCTTCACGAGATATTAATTTTTCAAGCATATATGACGTCATCGAGGACGTCACATCACGTGACCACTATATTTCACTCCTCTGGTGACCTAGACAACACTACCCAAGTTTCGTTGTTTTAGACTGTTCCCTTCACAAGATATTAATTTTCAAGCATAGATGACGTCATCGATGACGTCACATCACGTGACCACTAGATATCAATTCTCTGGTGACCTAGACAACACTACCCAAGTTTGGTTGTTTTAGAGTCTTCCCTTCACGAGATATTTATTTTTCAAGCATACATGACGTCATTGATGACGTCACATCACGTGACCACTAGATTTCACTTCTCTGGTGACCGTGGTGACCTAGACAACACTACCCAAGTTTAGTTCATTTAGAGTTTTCCCCTCCTACGAGTAATGAATGTCTCAATCATCATTCCGGGTCTTGATGGCTTTCCTGTGGTAAGAGATCGCTGGCAACCCCGTAATCAGCCGTCATCGACGACGTCACATCACGTGCCGTGCTACAGACAATATATCCCAAGTATGGTTGCCTTAGCATGTTCCCTTGAGGAGAAATAATTTTTTCTTTGTATACCACAGGGTTCTCATGTGTACACGGACGGACGGACGAACACTATAGGTTTAATACCAGAAAAATAAAGAAAAAATCATATCTCCCGAAGGGAAGCATCTATAGAAGCCAAACTTGGACAAACTTTCAAAGACCATAAGAAGAACTTTACACAAAGTCACGTGCCCTTACGTCATCAATGACGTCAATAAAATGGACCATAATGTCCGTGACGTTCAAAAATGAACTCCATGGGTTACTGTATACGTTTTTCTCTTATCTATGGTGCGCCGCGCGGGAGCTACGCTATGAACTGCAAGGGCAGCAGGAACAGCACAAGGTCGCGATGAAGGGGACGTATCGTAGTTGCCAGGTCTTTATCACCCGGTGCAAATATTCCTTTGGGGGAAGCAAAGTTGCAATTACATATCATACCAGTGTTGTCTCCCAAAAGAACGTCAAATGTCCACATTTGTGTGTCATGAACGTGTTATCGGTATATTCGTATCTGGAAGCTTTTAAGGAAATCATGTGATCGGTCTAAATATTGTTCTTGCAAAACTCATCCCGACTCGCGGTTGACTACACCCTATCCTAAGAGTTGTGATTAATGGAAGGCGACTGTACTAGCGTTGCGTCGTGTTTCTTGGAGGCCACCTGACTTATGTACACTTTTATGTACGTCATTTAAAGACAAGTAATTCTATGTTATTTACCTGCACGAGCAAGAAGAAGGCTTGATTCTCGCTGAGGGTCGTGGCTGATCTTACACATTTTCAAATGCCCTTCTACTTTCAAAAGTTGCTGCCGATAACACAATGTTGAGCTCTACCTCTTTCAAAAACAGGATTTCGAATACCGTTTGTGATGTTATATGAAAATACTTTGGATTTGCTAACGGTTCCTGGTATAAATATTTCTCCCCCTTTCTTTTGTCCACAAAATAACTTGGGTAAAATGCGATATCGCATGCTTGACATTTGCCCTCACACATTGCTGCAACAGATGTTCCGGTAGAGGAATAGACCAAAGGATGAATGAAATGAATTTGATCATTCTGAGACCTTGAAAACTCAGCAAAATTACGCAGTTCATTGTCCGTTTGGTCCTTGAAAAGGACATTATACAATTTCGCTCTACTTTCAAAAGTTGCTGCCGATAACACAATGTTGAGCTCCACCTCTTTCAAAAACAGGATTTCGAATGCCGTTTGTGATGTTATATGAAAATACTTTGGATTTGCTAACGATTCCTGGTATAAATATTTCTCCCCCTTTCTTTTGTCCACAAAATAACTTGGGTAAAATGCGATATCGCATGCTTGACATTTACCCTCACACATTGCTGCAACAGTTGTTCGGGTAGAGGAATAGACCAAAGGATAGCTTGGGATGTTCTTGTTTTTCAGTTTGGTATTGCACCGAACACATTGGTCCACAGCTGGAAGAAGAATTAAGGGTTTAAATGCATCTCTCATGCCACCTTTCTCTCCATGTAATATGGAGTGTTTTTTTTCCAGTAATTGTAAAAAGTGAGTTGGATTCCTTCGTTAGAATCCTGTTAAGAATTCTGCAATGCTCCCTAGAATAATTGTAAGACTGGCATTGTCTTCCGATAGGGAAACGCTGCGGGTTTTCTTCGCCTTTGGACAGTAATTCCTTGATAAATCTAGAAATTCGGTTCCATCTTTGAGGAGTGCCTTCTTGGAAATGGCTGATTGCGCAAACGGCAGCGGAGATCTCCTGAGCATTTAAAAAAAATCCCGGCATCTTCAGCAATAAACAACATGCACTCTAATTCAAATCAGTTTAATCCTTATATATATACGGAACTGCATCACGTGAATACACACTGGAATGTTAGGCAACAAATAATAGTTAGTTTATTTAATTACTTACATACTTTCACCTTCAATAATTTATTTTGCATTATAATCAATTTCATGCTAACATATTTATAAGCTCTTCTTCATTGTAATAACGTTCATTATTTAAATTTTCCTGAAGTAGTAGTTCCGCCTCATCCACTTGACACCATTTATCCTCTACTAGAGGGTCGGACAAAATATCTCTCTCGATCATTGACTTGGCAACATTTATCCTGAACTGTCATTTCCATTTGTTTAGTATCCTCCTGTGATTTTTTCCAGAATGCATACTTTGTTGTACAGATATTCTTTCACTTTCAAATAGGCATATCCCTCCAAGCTTTCCCTGTGGCAAAATTTCAGGCCCATTCGTGCTATGTATGGGTTTATGCTAACCGTTAAACAACCGCGTGGTGGCGAATATGCAATAAACATGTACAGATCCCTATTGTCCTTGCATTATTTTTCATAAAGCCAGAAGTGAACCCCCTTTGGTGATCTGCACTTTTCCAAAACTTTGCATCCCACAAAATGCATTTGCAGTGTTCCTGGCTCATAGACCCATTCAAACTCTTTGACTTCACATTCGTCGCTGAGTGGTAATATTCCCGTCATGATTTCAGGGTCGATCCGACTTCGTTGAAACACACCTATTAATGAAATTCTAAAAAAATAGTCCACTTAATGTCCATAAGTATGGTTCGATTTGGAGACATTGCATTATTTGGATGCCCCTTGGGGGGAAATGCTAAATTAAGGTTTTCAATGAAAACCACGTAAGGCGGTAGTACTAGCTATCATTCAGCTCATTTTCACATTATTGGAGGGATCAGTCGTATTATATTTTAGTGTGTCTGTCTGGACATATCGATATCCAATCGATATCAGCAGGGTTGCCTCTGCAGGGGGTCACATTTTCAAAATGGCGGCTATGCGATGATAAACTCTGGTTCTTCGACTTAAAAACTGTTCTCTCCAAGCCCTCCTGAGAGCGGACTTTCGTTTCTAGGTAAGTTCTTTGTTCCTTTCACTTGCAATTTTTTAAACCCCCGTTATTATATTTTATACAACAATGACATTTTTGTTTTTGCTGTGTTTCGACGATAGCATAAAGGCGCGGTATCAGTAGTAAATAGGGTGGATATACGCACCAATTTATACGCACCATTTATACGCACCATTTATACGCACCATTTATACGCACCATTTATACGCACCATTTATACGCACCAATTCTACGCACCAATTATACGCACCACTTTCTTATCTATAAAAGCTGATGTGTGAGCGATGTGAGGTATTCACAAAGATGCGTGGAACTCAGTTTGAGCAAGAATGGAAGTTACAATGGGAGATGGAACATTTTACTCGAAGTTTGATGCACTATTGTGTACATTATAATGGTCGTATTGGATGTCCATTCTTGTTGACGAGCCATTTGAAGCCAAAAGATTATGTGATTTTGCTTGGGGAGGTGTTTCTTGCCGATTTTGTATCGGTAGGATGTCTTCATGGTTTATCTTGTCATCGATGCATCAAGAACGTTGTGTCAAAGCTTGAGGTCCTGCGTATGGAGAGAGTGAACGTGGAAGAAGAGAAAACATTGTTCATGGGTCAAGCAAAGAAATGGCATGCTCAAGAGATGTATTATGGGGATCGTACGTTGTACCTGTTCCGTTTAGCGGATTACGTGGCGCGATGGGTCCTACGTCAAGGTGAAGCAGCTGAGACAGAGTACTGTAAGAGAGTGAGAAAAGTGAAGGAGGAAGAAGGAGGAGTTGAAGAAGAGATTAAGGACATTCCTTTTGTGGCAGCGGATTTGTGGAAAGAAGTGGTGAAGTTAGCCAAGACAGCGGTGTGTTACGTCGAAGATGAATTTGGCGGTATGACTGTGGAACACGTTGATGGTGATAGAAATGAGAAGACGTACGAGATCCTTGAAGTTGGAGAACAGTTTCAAAGCATGCTTGGAAGTGCATCCGAAGCGATGGCGATACGGGAGCGTCTTAAACTGAAAGAGTCACATCAAAACCAGATGCGTAAATACAATCAGAGTTGGACGAAGAGTGGCGAGACTGTGATGAGTCAGTTGGTGACAGGGATCTTTTACGAGGTGTGTGATAATTTGGCGCATCCCTTATGGAGAGAAGCGTACCAGAAACGTCACGGCACTAATCCAGACTTGAGCTCATGGCTCACCTACTTTAAGGGAGATGACAAAAATGTGTATTTGTGGGATGACTTCTCACCGGAGCTCCTACAGCAACTGCAAAAGGCTATAGCTCCACGTATGATTGTACCAGGCCTGCTGAAAGAGTTACATCGATTGGCTTGTCGTGTTATACGTAATACCATCTCAATTCGTCGCGCCGGTATGGACACGTTAACAGCGTTGATGACCCAAGGGCATAACATGCTTCGTGTCAAGATGGAGGAATGGTACAAGATGGCCTGTATAAGGCAGGAGAAGAAGGAGGAGGAAAAGGTGAAAATACCGCTGACCAACCCTGAGAAAGAGGACGTCGAGGGAATGGATGATCGTAGAGTGTATCTTGCTACGTTATCACGTACGATCGTCGCCAATGCACATTTTACCTTCGTGGGTGGGTTTACACCGTCATCACCTCAATCCTTTGGTGGATTTGCAACATCACCGATCGACAAAAAGAAAGTGGAATGGAGTAAAGTGACCAAGGAGAACTGGGGACGATACTTGCGCGAAGCTATGAAGGAAGTGGTCTACGTGTACGATAATGTAGCAGGGGGATGGGGCAGGGGGTATACCATTCAATCGCTGCGTATAACCCTGTTTTTAGCCACACCCCAGTACCAGCATCTGATCGTGGATACGCGCAAGGTGTTTGACAGTCAGTATACAGATCCACGCAAGGCGTATCTCATGCGCAGGGATGGTACCTTCTGGAAGAACTTGTACACTCACGATGGACACCTCGTGGACAAAGAGTGGAGTAAATACATCCATCCTGTTGGGATGGACTTTCGAAGACGTCCTATTGATGGACTCTTTTGAGGGGATACCCACCCATCTCCCCCTTCTTCGAGATAAAAAAAAACTGAACATTAGAGAGACTTATTATTATTGTAGGGGGGAGGACTTATAAGTCCTACTTATTTACCCCTTTTATTATGATGCTTTGTATTTGCGTGCGCAAGAGTTCAATAAAGACACATTGTTTAAAGTAACAACAACTTTGTTTCCAACTTTTAAAACAACAACAACAACAAACTATGGAGAACAGTGTAAAAGAATTAAATATTCTTATGGAAATTATTCCATGGGTTTACATTTGATTGTGAAGGTAAAAAATCTGGGTCTTCACTATCCTGACGTTCCTCAATGTATTCAAGCCTAGCCTCTGCCATTTCATTATCATCATCATTATCTAAATAGTCTATAAAGTCCCCCGCTACAGGCTGATTTAGTTCCCACATGGGTTCCATCATACTATCATCAGAGTCCTGCTGTATGGTAGGTGTAAGTGGACGAGGACCATCATCATCATCAGAGTTGTATCCTGAGTCATCGTTATCATCCTGCTCTATGTAGGGGTTGAATAGGCGGGGATCATCAGTAGCAGCAGCAATAGCAGCAGTAGTAAGAGCATCAGCAGCATCAGCAGCAGCAGCAGCAGCGTAATCGTCGTTAGCCCCGATGGGCACAAATTCATAATCGTTGCGTAGGCGTATAAGATCTTCTAACGTCGGGGTTTCATACGACGCATCATCATCTATTGCCCTATTTAATGCCGCCTGGAGTGCATCCACTTGAGCTCTGAGGATCTGTAGTTGTTCTTCCGTTATATCATAAGCAGCAGTAGTATCATCTACTTCAATTTTAGGCACCCTCCTGGTTTGCTTTCCGCGGCAGTACGGGCAGCTAGGGTTGGTTTTGGGCATCTGGCATGCCACTGACTCAAACACTGAAAATGGCACGGTGCTTTGCAGCACTCTGTAATTTCTATGATATCTTCCCACGGCTCTTGACAAATTACACAAATAACACTGTCCTCCATAGTTTGTTGTTGGGGTCTCAACGGCCAAACTAAAAAACCGAGGGATCGATGGCGCGCCCGCTCTTTATATACACTTTCTGAATGACGTCATCAAAATACTGTACTCTGATTGGTTGATCCATGTTTAAAGGGCCTCTTCTGTTTCCTCGGTGGTAAGTTGTCCAGGAATGGTATACACAGGACTTAAAGTCAAATGGTACTATCGCGTACAAAGGGGGCTGTCATGAGAAACGGCTGTTGGATAAACTCAGCATTCCCAATGTCAATTTGGAGGACTATGGATGCCCAAAATTTGAAGATCTGTTCAAGCAATATGATCAAGAAGATGATATGAACTTTTTATTTGATATGTCTGCTTCAAGTTGTGGTTTTCACATACTATCCTCCGTGGGCACAGCCTATCATTGCCCACGTGTTGAGGTAACTGTATTCTGGAAATGGCTGAAACAAATACGCTACAAAGTGTAAGAACTCATTTTTTATTTCTTAATAATACAAGGACATTTAAGTTAACTGTTATATAAACTTCGTCTTTGTCTTCTTCTTCTTCTTCTTGTAACCATGAAATAATAATAAAAGTTATTGAGAGCATAACATTGTCTCTTTTAGTTAAAACGGTTGCCATTCTCGGAGGGGTCGAGGCTTTCTTCTTGGTACACTAACGGAACGTCTTCGTGGTGTCCCGGATGGTGGTGTAGGTAAACGCTTTGTTTTTGGAGTAGCAGGTGTCTTGGAAGGAGGGGAAGGTAAATCCAATTCCCCTGCTTCTTCAATGTCATCATCATCTTCTTGTTGCTGCTGTTTTTTTTGCATCTTTTTTAGTAAAGATAATGGGCTTTTGTCTTTTACTTGTCTTGTTAGCCGGTTGTAACGTTGTAGAATTTGATCGTAACGTCGTACTTTGACATCAGGAGGAAGTGAAGTGTCATTCAAGATGGCTTGCATTTCTCCATCGAGTCGCGCCAGTACACGGTATTGGGGGGCCGTTTCCACTTTTTGCTTGGTACGCAGCATGTTTACTAAATAATCAGGAACCATAGCCATACGATGAGCTCCGCCACCACCACCTTTTGCTGTTGTTGACATGATGACGTCTTGAAAGCAACTGACGTAAAAGTCTTGTTTAACATCACTTTATATTTTAGAGATGAGCTTGTTAGCAATTTTTGGGAAAAAAGCCCCTGCTAATCCACCAAAAAGAGCAGGTAATAAAAATCCTCCTCGTTGACGCACCAACATGGCTTTCCGGCTTTTGCTGGAGAGTTTCCGATTGGCCAACTTGCGTAACTGATGCTTGTGTTTCTTCAGATGTTGTATCCGTGCTGACGACAACGGTACGTTGCCACGCAACAGGTTCATCGCTACTTCACTCAAGGTGTTGATTTGTTCAGGAGTAGCATTAGCAATGAGTCGTTGTCGTGTTTTCCCTCTGGTACGATGCAAGAGCCGGAGAAAATCTGCGTTCCTTCTCAGTCGCTGTGACATGATGAACTGATGATGTTCCACATACGACACGGGTATTTATGAACTACGACGACGTGAAACACGTACCACGGAAGGTGGACGACCATCCCTGTAAGTGGTAGTCACGGTTTTCGTATCTGTAACGGTTCTTGTTGGTCCTCGTGGTCGTCGTCTTCCTCCTCTTCCGGGTCGTCCACGGGGAGTGCTGCTACTACCGCCGCCACCACCACCACCACCACCAGCAGCGGCACCACGTCGTCTACTGCTTCCACTACTTGTGCTTCCACGTCTACTACTGCCACCACTACGTCTACTAGTTCCACTACTTCGTCTACTACTTCCGCCACTTCGTCTACTAGTTCCACTACTTCGTCTACTACTTCCACTTCTTCCACCAGAAGCAGCTGGACTTGGAGTAGTACTAAAGAGACGTCTTCTAGCACTGCTAGCAGCACTACCACTTCGTCTTGGAGTACTACCAATTGGTGAGATTAGAGGTGGTGGAGTGGATATGGCCTCAATAGCATTTTGTCTTCGTTTAGCAGCAGCAGCAGTGGCACGTTGAGCATCTCGTCTTACAGCACTCATCAATCGTTGGTATCGAGAACCAGCTAAAGGACTTGTTGAATTTGGAGTACTACTACTACTTCTTCGGCTGCTACCGCTGCTGCTACCACTCAAAGCGGCAGCAAGAGCAGCAGGTGATAACGTTGGAGAACGATAGCTTGCAGGTGGTGATTTTCTTCCAATGGGGCGTTGGCCTCGTGGTGTTCCACCAACAACGCTAACAGTTCCACGTCCTCGATTGGCTCGTGCACTTGCTGTAGGACGTGCATGACCACGACCAGCAGGCGTTGCTAAAAGTCTTTCAGCCCATGCAGCTAAAGCACGTTGTCGTGCATTAGCACCACCTCGAACTCTTGCCATGGTGAATGGTTGTATCCAAATGACGTGATTCTGGATCGTCTCCTTCTTTTTATAGATCTTTTCCTTCAGTGTAGACGTACATGGGAAATTCTTTAGGAAGAATATGGGATCGCAAACGACATTGTTCTGGTTTCATTGGATGAAAATCCAACATGAGGTAACCATGAGGTTCTTCGGTGGCTTGATGAAAGGCATCCATCACGTAAGGAACACGTCCAGGAAACGCTTGTTGGGCTAACATCTGTACGCCTAAACGATCTCTTGGATTCTTGAACAACACGATGTAATGCGTGTTGAGTGAAATGGTACGTGCGTGCTTATTGGGTGGAAACAAGTTCTGTGTTAAAAACAACGTGGTGATGTTGTGATGATGGGATTCCTGTGTAAACACGCGTACCACACGATCCATTTGATCCATTAAATCGTCCATCACCAAGAGGCCTGGAGTATCGTGAGGACCAAACAAGTCGGTGACGTTGTCTGGGAGTCCTTGATGGAAGGTCACACCCAGGTTCCGTTGAATAGACGTAAACAACGGTTGCCATTCGCCGTAACAATACACAATTTTTCGAAATTGTTTGTTGAACGCAAGAGCGACTTGTTGAAGCAATTGGTGTGTAAACGTGGTTTTACCCGATTGACTTGGACCCACCACCAAAATGCTACATGGACAACGAAAACGACGATCGTCCATGCTGACGTCTAGATTCCATATGAGCCTTTGCCTACATCTACACCTTACTATATACCCAACAACAACAACATTTGGTGATGAAACATCAATTTTATTATAACTTTAACATGTGTAACAAAGAGCGCTGAACAAGAGCGCATTGACGACTACGCTTAGGATTACAAGGTACTTGTCGTCGTCGTTGTAAAAATCGATCACGCACAAAGGTGCGAACATTCTGATCGTTCCATTGTAAATTTGGTGTAAACATAGCAGCTACTGTTCCATGACGTTTGCCACGTACACGGTTCCACAAGAAGAACAAACAATGTTGTCCACATACGTCAGAATCCATGGCTTGAATCCTACGAGTGTTGTGCACGAGTTGTGGACGTAACTTGCAAAAGTTCGTAATGGCTTGACCATACACTTGTGGAGGAAATCCAAAACTGTCCCAGAATTCACACGTCTCGGGTGTAAAGTACACGGCTAACCAATGAGATCCTGGACGATCGCTTGGATCCACGTTCATGATGTAGGCTTGATTGGGAAATGGTACTTTGGTCGGTAGCAAGTCAGATGGAAACACGCCACCAAACACTGGGTTTAACTTGGGATCGTTGTGTACGAGCAGTTCAAACTGATCCGTGTTCATCCTTGAATGTCGTAAATCACTTGACCTAATTGGTCCACCTCGATGGTGTTGTTGAACTCGCCGTAGACGACAATGGTGTTCACCTGATCGGTGGCACTCCCAAATGTCAGGTACAGGTCAACGTTGCCTTTATATTGAGGTTGGAAGTACCCTGACGAGGCATTGCCTGCTGGTGTAAAGTCGTAGGCAAACAATGCATAACCAGCCTTGAACTCGTCGAACGTAAGGTTGAGTCCTTGTCCTCGGTAGGTACCACACACGTTATCGAACAACATGTGGTACAAATCTATATCCTTGTCATCAGCGGTAGACAGTGTTCCATAAGGGGTCTCTTGCCCATCAACGGTTACTTTGATGGTAGACAAATCAAACTTTTGGAAATTGAATGGATTCTTCCCTTTGTCGCCATTATAGGCAGCATTCTCAACCATCCCCAACATCATACGTTTAGGAACCAATCCCTGGAACAAGTCTCCTTCATAATGGGTCAAGGATCCAGTACCAATTTGCCGGGTCTTCACAATGGCTGACGTCACAGGGTACTTGGCTGTACGTGCATTCGATCCTGTCATGAGTTCACGTTGGTTTAACTTGACGCTAGGGGCTGGAGTCACGTGATACATGCGTAGGATAAAGTCCTCGATGACGATCTTTTCGGTACCTAACTCCGACATCAGACAGAACGCGGTATCATGCATATCAAACTTGATTTTCATCTCGGTGTTGTCCAGAAGGTAACGTCCTGAGTGAAAGAGATCACAAAACAAGGGGCCTTCCATGCAGAATTTTTGTCCAGTTTTAGTACGAGCTGCACGTTCCTTGAGTCCAGGATTCTTATTACCGGCTGTAGCGGCATGATCAACTTGGTCCATGGATCCACTGTCTTTTTTCCACATGGCACATTCCAGATACGATTCTTGAGCTTCTTTAGGATAATTGAACAACGTCTCGATGAAGGCACGGTACGCATACGTATCGGTTTGCAAGGTGACGGCTTGATCGTTCAATTTCACGGTCACTTGTTGGATCATCGAATGAAGAAAGTTGTTGACAGGTCCCACTTTAACGCTTGCGGCAATTGCTGTATCATCAGCTTTGGTGATCTTGGCCACGACACGGAAATGAGTCTTTTTCAAATCAATCATTGTAGGACCCCTACGAATGATGAACTGATAATACTTGGCCCCTTTATCCGTGGGTGAATACTCAACGTATCGGCCTGATGTCACAGCCACATCTGTTGGTGGTACCGTAAACAAGTCCATGCCTGGATTGGCAGCAGCAAGTGAAGCAGTTTGAACACTCATGTTGACGATGAGGAGCTCTTGACAGTAGTTGAGGTAATGTCCAACTGATTAGAAGGCATGAATGTCCAAGTCTTTTATAACTGTTTTCAATTGAAAATGTCCTTGGTATGACGACGACGACGACGCTTAGCCATTCCGGTAGTCTTAGGTTGACGACCACGACGACGACGTTTCAGGGGTTGACGAGCACCACCCACTTGTGGTTTACGTTTACGTAGGTAGTCTTTAAAACTACGAAGTATGTGAGGAATAGCGTCTCTTCCTAATGAACGTAATACACCTCCTACACCACCTATACCATAACCAAATTGTTCTGGCACAGGATACCCACGGAATGGTCCATAGCCTTGTTGTGGCACAGGATACCCACGGAATGGTCCATATCCTTCTTGTGGCACGGGACGTCCACGAAACACTCCTTTTCCCTTTTGAGACCCTAATGCACCACGAGCAATGTTCATCAAGAGATCGTTGTACCACACCATATCTTCTAATAGGCAAATCGTACACGACGCAGATGTAGTGTTACCTGTACGGCGCCTGCTTGAAATGACACGGTTTCGCCTGTGTCGTCGGTTATATGGATACGGATCTTGTTGATGATTTGAGTACGAAGTGGCAAGTAGTAAGGATTGAGAAAGTTTCGTTCCACAGGGAATCCAGGTTCTCCTCCAGGAACAAAGGTACGCAGCAAATTGTTGGCATCACTTCCCATCACAATATGCGAGTCCACAATGTTAGTGTACACGTAAAAGCTTTGGAACGGGTGTATGTCTGCTCGTTAACGTACGCTGGAGGTAAAGGTCTGTGTACCATTGTCAATGGTGTATTGAAGCTTGTACCATTTTCCTTTATTTTCCTCAGTAACCTCAAACATACCAGCAAGACCATGGGGTTTCCCGACTTCAAGGTCAACGTATGACCTTGAAGTCGACGACCGACGACCGGTTAGCGCAGTGGTAGAGCGCCGGGCTTATGTTCGGGAGGTTGGGAGTTCAAACCCTGGCCGGGCCAACACTCAGGGTCTTTTCTAATAATTGAGGAGAAGGTGCTGCCTTTGCTCTAACATCTGCAAATGGTTAGACCTTCGCGTCTTCTCGGATAAGGACGTTAAACCGTAGGCCCCGTCTCTCACATACACTACACTAACCGGAACCAGAGGGACGTTAAAGAACCACGAGGACTGTCGGAAGTTGCCCAACCTCAGTGTCACAGAACTCACAATGCTAACACACACTCATGTTTATAAAGCTGGTTCTATAGGATGAGTTATCCGTTAATGTAAAACACTGAAATGTAAAGCATTGAAACTACGGTGTAATGCTATATCTATATTTATTATTTATTTATTTTATGATCCGGCTGAGCCAAATCCCAAAGCCATTGCTAATCGTGGACGTAGTAATAACACCATCTCAGAGGACAATTTGATCGTGGTCTTGTTCTCTTTGTAATTGTAATTGAATTCAAGCCTATTGCGAATGGTTTCGCGTGGTCGCACTCTACGTTGTTGCTCATGTTTCTTAAATTTCACAAGCGCTTTTCTTATGCCTTCCACAATATCTTCCAGCTTGGTGTACTTTCCTTTGGGTAACGTGTATTTTGTCCATATTGATGTAGGGTCTAACATGTGAACGGTAAGAAGCCATATGTCAAGATCTTCTTTTTGCAGCAAACTCCACGTGGATCAAATACTCTTCTTGACGTCCTTTCCCACGGCTCTTGACAATTTTGTCGATACGAAAGACATCTTTTTGTTCATCCATGCTGACTTTTTGCAATTCTTGTTCGTAAAATTGTCCTTCCAACAACGAACCGTCGTATTCGCGTAGTCGATACGCATAGGGATCCCGTACCGTCATCCGATAGGCAATCGTAAACACTTCTTCCGTCCAGTTGGGTAAATACCCTTTTGCAAACACGTGTTTGACTTTACTTATACGTACTAAATCTCCCACTTGAAATTTAGGTTTTAGCTTCTTCTTCTTCTTCTTCTGAGCCTTCTTCTGGTACAAGGTATGCCATACGTCTTGAGCATTGGCTAACGTGACGTCAGCAGGGGCACGACGAATGCTTCGATGATACGAATGATTGTAATTGTGCATCAGTTGCGGAAGCACGTCAATGTAACGTACTGTTTCTTTGTAGGTGAACCATCGCCACATCCATGTTTTTAACGTACGATTAAATCGTTCGACGACGGAGGCTTTGGTTTCGCTCTTGGTGGTAAAGTGATGGATGTTCTTCGATTTGAGAAACGCTTGAAAGTTTCGATTTAAGAACTCCGATTCATCATCCGTTTGCAATTTCTCAGGCACACGACCTTCCTTGAATATTTTCTGAAATGCCTTGATCAAACTGAGTCCCGTCTTGTTCTTCAAGGTTACTGCCCATGCGTACTTGCTTAACACGTCAATGACGGTTAATATGTAGTTGTAGCCATTATTTTTGGTTCTGTACGCTTGCATGTCACATAAATCCGCTTGCCATTGTTCGTCGATACCTTGGACGACCACACGATTGCGTGGAAAACGACGACGATACGGTTTATGGAGTGTATATGACGGTTGAGACCGTATCCAAGCTAAGACTGTGCTCTTTTTTATACCTTTTGAGCGCATAGCCCTTGCCAGTTTGGCAACACCGCCCAAAGCAGCAACATTGTTTGGGTCGTAATAGGCTTGCTGGAGTAGACGTTCGATATTCTTCTTCTTCTTCTGTGCTACGGTCTGCTTGGGTTTCCTGGGTGCCATCGACTACAACAATACGGCCACCACAACACGCTAGCATACAACGTATACGTTTCAATAAGTTACGACACGTTAGTATGGGACGGTCTTTAAAACATACCATCCTTAGCGGTGTTCAACACCAAATGATCATTCCAATGCTGGGTCATCCCCCTTTATAGACAAAAATCACACTATTTGGGTTTTATAAGTGCTTTATTACATAACTTTATATATACACTGCTTATCAAAAGTGTTAAAGTCCATATAAGATCCATAAGGGTACACGTTTGTTGTACACGAAGCTTAACAAAGTTCAAAGTCCATAATACCCATAAGGGTAAGTGTACATGCCACGTCGTACACGTTTGTTGTACACAACCTTGAAGGACTTTGGTTTCTGATACGGTATGCAACGTACGGGTCGTCACATTGCGTCGAATGGTGTGGGGATTGGTCACCTGACGCACAGGGTTCCCATGACCCTCCAACAATTCCACCATGCTATCCAAATTCACTGCTTCTGTGGTACGTAGATTCATGCGTAGTCCTTTGACTTTGCACACGGTCTTACCGAAGTTGTTCTTGTACCCGTAACTCTTAGGTCCTGTGGCCACATAGTGCACGATGTGTTCTTCTGGATCGAGTTCGCTGGTCAGTTCTCCCAAGTAATCGCCAAGTGGTGGTTTCCATTGGCCAGGACGCCACGTAAAGATGACACTGTCCGTATCGTGGTACAAACATCGATCCCCCAAACCATCCATGACGTCATACAACTTGAGACGTACATACGCTGTGGTGTAAGCAGCAAAGACAACGTTGGTGTGTGCTTTCGTCTTCAGAAACTTCTCAGCCATCTTGTAGTGAATCTGGACCGTATCGTCGTTCACGATCAACACATCACTCACTTCGATGCTGTCGTCTGTCATCAGCTCGAAGTACTTTTCTGGACTTTCCACGTACTCGGTACGTCTCCGATTCGATTGCTCGCCAAATTTGCCCCACATGCAATTCAGGAACATTTTGGCGACAGAGCGAAGACCTGGATTCTTCTCGATACGCTCACGATCCAATCGAATGCCTTGATGTTCTTCGTACTGTTCCACGTCCCGGGCCTTGTCTTCTTCCGTCTCGCACCAACTTGGCCATCCTGAAGCTTCTTGCTTGTACTTGAGAAACGTCTTGATGTACTCTTCGAACAAGCGTTCCCATTGAGCCCAGTGCCACACCTCATACACTTTCATCACTTTATACCCTTTCTCCAGAGCTTTGAATAGTTCCACGTGCGTCCACGTGCCGGTAAAAGCGCGTTCTTCCTCAGTGTGCGTGCATGGATGATCTTGGTTCTCTTCTTGAGCACAGGTGTAACACAAGGGAAACATCAGCTTACCGTTGATGCGTACGAGAAGCACTGGGAAGTAAACATCCTTGGGTGGAAGGACACGTACTTTCATCAATCCGCGATACAGGTGCAGGTCTTGTTGGATCTCATCGTTCACCAGAACTTCTGGATGTCCCACAGGGTACTCACACGTGACATTCACGTACAGATACAACGACGTGAAATCGTAATAGTGGAGTTGTTCGTCATCCTTGGCTTCGCATCGTAAACGGATTGCATTGGTACGTCCACCAAAGAAACTGTCCCGGGGTTCCAAGGGCTTGCACTTCTCCACGTCACCGACCATCGCTTGTATCCTAGGAGTTGCTGTCAGTTCACGATCAAACTCACATTCCCACACTTCCACGAGGTGGTAACCAGCCCGAGTAATAAAAGTGCGCACGTTGCACGTGTCATGGTAGAGATCACCCATAGTAGTGCCAGAGAAAGGATTCCTCGTGTCCTTCGTGTAGCACTTGGGACATCCGTGATAGAGACATCCATGGTATTGGTACACGGTATGAGTACTCTCGGCATACCCGTCGACCTTGTACCGTCCAACCTTGAATTCCCCTTCGCTCGTACCAGCGTGACGAATATGCACTCCATCAGTGATGTGCCTGTACTCGAGCCACTGCAATGCTTTGAGCGAGTGCACGTCGCGTTCACGGTATCCTTGAGCAGGAATCACAGCAATGGTGTTGGCCTTGAGAAATTTGGTGCGCAAAATAAGACTGCACAACGATGCAATGGTGACTGACGTGTGAAACGGATGGACGTCACCCGTTGCCATGGTAAGCTTGTCAAAGGCCAACACAGCTTTCTTCAGCACTTCAACGTCTTGGTGACAATAAGACGCCAGTTCTTCTTGGAAATTGAACACGGCACTACGTGCGACTTCGTTCTCGTACCACGTGCGTAACGCATCAGCATCTTTCTTCGTCATGTTTTCAATGCCATAATACTTGAGATCAGGCATAGGTCCAACATACGTTTGGTTCTCTGGGGTGTTGAAGAAATGTGGAAAGTCGCCTTTGCGAACCTCTTGATCAAATCCCATAGCTTTGGGAAGTTGACGCAATGCCATCTGGAGATAATTCAACGTGCACTTCATACTGATCTTGAGATCTGGGAGTCCGAGCATCATGATCTTTCCTCCATTAAAAATAACAGTAGGCCTTAATGCATTCTTGAACAAGTACTCCAAGATAGGATAGGAATCGTACCCTTTAAAGTTGTGTGCCAAACACGTGTATCCTGCATTGCTTCCACCAAACAACCATTGACAAAACTCGTCCAGAGCTTGTTCCCCTTGGAAACCACGTTTACGCAATCCGCAAGTGTCACAAGTAGGATGTGAGTCTAAGGGAAGATCACGACAGTCCTCACACAGTTTCTGCACACCCACAAAATTGACCCGATGTTGCGTACCCAGGGGTTGAGCCTCAACATCAAAGATGATGAGCCGCAATTGATCCTCCTCCTCCTCGTTCTTCTTCTTCCGTCCTGTCACTGCTGCTGCTCCTACGGGAACATAACATAAGTGATCCTTGTCGACCATCTTTTTGCAGACGTGACACACGTATTCACCACACTTGTGAGGTTTGCCTTGCCGCTTCTTGTCTAAGACATCAAACCTCGTAAGACATTCTTCACACTTGTGTATCTTTTGACACTGCGACCATTCCTTACGATTATTCGCGGGGCCATGCTTTTTCACGCGACGATGGTTGTCAAAACATTGTTGGGTACGGAAGTAACGGTTACAGTCTGTACAATGTCGCCAGTTCCATCGTTTGGTACCATCATCATCGACACTCTGAGGAGAACAGTTCTTTTCACCACAAGCACTACATAGGATATTGCATTTGTGCTTGCCTTGATCTGAGTGGCCCTTGTTACATTTGATACAGAAGTAGCTTCTTCCCAGGAGGCCATTCATTTTAGTGATAAAATGGTAATGGGTTCCTTCAAGGCACAAGTACAAATGATATTTAGGCTCCTCCTCCAAAGTACCTTGCCAAATAATACCATACATTTGTTCTCTAGACACGAGGTAGAGCTTGAACCCTTGTGGAGCCAAATACGTTTGGAACTTTTTCAGTTCTTCAATACCACACGCTTCTTCAGGGACGCCAGCTTGCTGGTGCAACTCTTTCGCTCTTTTAAGCTGAGTGAGATTATCTCTGCCTCTTGACCACTGTTTATACATGTTCTGATACTCCTGTGTTGTTCCGGTATGGAAGGCGATTCCAATCGCGATCGCACGTGCAGCACAAAGATTATCCTGATTACGTACTCGAACTATAGATCTCTTTATCTTTGTCCATGTCTCCGCATCCGCACAATCCAAGGTCCTTTTATTCTTCTTAGAGTGCTTTTTCTTCTTCTTCTCGCCAGCTGGGACATCGTCATCATCACCATCATCATCATCGTCGTCATCATCGTCATCAGTAGTATAGTAATCATCATCATCATCATATCCACCATGACCACCACGGGGTGTACGTGCTCGTATCACGTGCAACTGAAACTGTCCATTGAGAACAAATTCCTCGTTAGATTGTACAATGGTTTCAATCTGTCCCATAATCCTTTGCGTTGTCAACTGCTCCCGTAGCATAAACGGTAACGATATGGGATTCTTCAGAGCTGGAGCATTCAAGGTCACGCGAGCAAAGTCCTTGTTAGGTACACCTTTGAGCGTTTCGTCTAGCACACTGTCAAGAACACGTTCTACATCTTGCATGGCTTCTTGGACAGTTGACCGTAAAGGAAGATTGATGTTTAAATCATAATCAGAACAATCGGTTTTCATCTTACGCGAATGACGAGTGTGGACTTCATTCAATTGGTACGAAATACCATCATAATCATTCTCTTCCTCCTCCTCCTCCTCCTCCTCTTGCTCATCATGGGTGCGTTTGACACCTCTTCCAATTTGATTGTCAACATCTTGTGGTGACGGCGGTGGTGGTGGTGGTGACGGTATTGCCTGTGATGGTAGTGGTGGTGGTGGTGGATGATTGTCAACATCTTCTGGTGGCGACGGTGGTGGTGATGGCCCTGGTGTTTGTGGTCTATGAGCCGTCATATCCGAATACTGTTGGTATAGCTCTTCAAAACTTTATGTCATATCAACATCATCTTGCATCATCCACGCGATAAAATCATCATCAACAAATCCTTCCTCTACTACTTCCACTTGTGGTGACGACGGCTGTGGTGGTTGGTCATTCAAATGCTGCTCAAAGAGCTCTTCAACACTTTGTGCCATATCGACGTCACCATCCTCTTGTAGAATCCAATCGAGGAACTCATTAGTAGGAAGCTCTGGTGACGGTGGTGGTGGTGGTGGTGGTGGTGATTGATCAATGAATTCTCCCAACTCAAATTGTTCCATCCAAGTAGGTTGTAGTTCCTCAATTAAATCATACAATTCTCTCTGTTCTCCTTCTAACAAATCTCCCAGAGATGTTTCTTGTTGTTGTTCTTCTCTCGCCGCCATTACTTCTTCTTCTTCTATCATTTTCTTCAATATTTGAAGTGCATCTTCTACATCATCCTCTTCACTTGATCCCGACATCTTTTCTTCTTCCTATCACGACGAGCAGAGGACGACTGTGATCTCAAACTGAGCTCACGCCTTTTATAATAGTGGGATGACGTCATCGGATCGAAATCCCTGTAATTTGATTGGTGCGTTAAGGACGCATTCTGATTGGCTGAAATCCAAATTCTAGCCTTCTGATTGGTGGATTTCGATCCGCTTGTAAATTGACCTTTGGACTCTGATGACCTTCGATGACCTTGATCCTGTTTCCTCGGACGTCCGCATCAAAATACTCCAATGTGATTGGTGGATTTCGATCCGCTGATAAATTGACCTTTGGACTTTGGACCCCGACCTTTGGAACTCAAAATCCCTGTAATTTGATTGGTGCGTTAAGCACGCCATCTGATTGGTTGAAATCCAAATTCTAGCCTTCTGATTGGTGGATTTCGATCCGATGACATCATCCAAAAAAGTATATAAAGGAGAAATTTGACGAATTCAGTTCAGTTCTGGAGCTGACGTCGACACGTGAAGATCATGAGTGACAACAAGGAAGAAGCTTCAGAACTTTGTTGTGTTATTTGTTTAGCAAAAAAAGGAGAAGAAGAAAAAGATGGCGACAACAAACTCGAAGTTATGGAATGCTGCCATAAGCAATGTCATCTACGATGCTTGACACAATGGCATCAACGACAACGACATGAAACCACATGCCCTCATTGTAGACGTGTACAGCGCCGAAGAGGAGATCCACCAACGCAACCACCATCACCTCCCTCGTCACCGTTCGAAGGTAGGAATGCTACAGATGATGAGGATGATGACGAGCACCCCTCCGCCGTTCCAATCCATTCCTCCATGCCTTCATTCGAACCTATCGAACCTACACAATTTTTACTTGATGATAGTCATCGAAGACGTAGCTATGACCTATTCAGTTTATCTCGTGAAGAATTGAGAACCAGCTCTATCTAACCGGCCTGCTACAAATGGGCACAAGAGGATTGTGGGCACAATTTTCAGCAGGGGAACTGTTGAATAGATTTCGTGAGGATGGCGTTGGAATATACAACGACAAATACGCTATCTCGTTACCTGTATACCTCGATGGTAGACGATGGCCACGATATTTTTTAAAAGTGATTAATGTCAAAATCCCAGTGGTAACTGCATGTCCAGCAGGGACTGTCCTCTATACAGATGTACTACCAGAATCCGAATGGTCGATCACATATGATGGCATCTGATGAACTCTGTTTTTCTCCGTAGGTAGGAATGCTACGGATGATGATACTACTGATTATATTCCTACGGATGATGATGATGATGATGAACCTCCACCATTTATACTGGATGATCGATCAAATAATGATCTTGATGAACTCTTCGATTTTATTCCTTCACAAATGAGAAGCTGCCCGTATCTTTTAAATCTGCTACGCATAGGAAAAAGAAGTGTATGATATACATTTTCCTCTAGTATACTGAGGGAAAGATTTCGTGACGATGGAATTTTAATCTATGGCGATAACACCATCTCCTTTCGTGTACACCGTAATGATGGGCAATATCAACGACATTATTATAAAGTGACTGATGTCATAATCCCCGTGACAAGTCGACGTCTACGACATGGGACTATCTATACAGAGGCAGAACCAATGACCAAATGGGGTATCAGAATTGTACCTATGTAAACTTTTTTTATTTCTTTTATAGATAATGGAGCGATTGCTTTTGACATTGATGACAGTGGAATCATTACTTTTGACATTGTATTCACCATACCTGCATCTCAAGCATTATTCATGAATTATGATTATCCTCCTCGTCGTCGTCGCCATCGACATGAACGACTCTCTACTATGTTTAATCGCCTATTACGTCGATAAAAAACAACACCATTTGAGAAGAACACTTTTATTAATACTCCTTTGTATTACAACTTATACTTAATAAAATGTTCAAATGTTCTTAATCGTCCTTATTAAACACTTCAATACATGTCTCCTCGGCTGCTTTCGCAATAGCAGTAGTGTGAGGAGAAAACAACTCGCTAAACAGGTCCTTTGCTTTCATTTCGCCAAGGAATTCCAATTCGCCTTCGATGTAGCGAGGCCAATTCTCTTGAATCGTGACTTTAATACTGGCCGACAACTTTTGCACTCCTTCCCAAACCTTCTCCATGGAATTGCGAAACATATCACGAACCACATTGTAATACTCTGGCCACCGCTTAACTTCAAACACTGATGACGATTCTGACTGGGATGGTCCACTTTACATCCTTCACAGTCCACATTCCTTTTACGATGCATTCCTTCCCATATCATGGATACTACAAATTCATCCAACAGTTCCATGATCGAATACGAATCCAACACATCCATATCCGCTTGCTCATCATCTAACTTTTTTGCATCGGGTTCCATACTTTCTGGCGCTTCTTCTTGGGTTCTTCAGCCCAAAGAAACGAATCACACTTGGGATTTGGAGCACGGACGTCACAAGCAAAATACACACGACCTTCGTTCCAGTCTCTTTTCCCGACACCAACGCGACAAATCAAGTCGTGGTCACACGTTGGAAACACACTCAGGGATGTGCCTTCAGGAATAGCTTCTCGTACAGCTTTAGCGTCCGATTCCGTAAAGTAAAAATGACAACCAATCACCTTCTTCGAATAATCCAAAGGACAACCACACTTGTACACGTCTCCTACTTGCTTTGCTTCGTAATCACAAAAACACTTCATTACTCTACAACCTCTGCAAACTGAATACCTCACATCGCTCACACACCAGCTTTTATAGATAAGAAAGTGGTGCGTATAAATGGTGCGTATAAATGGTGCGTATAATTGGTGCGTATAAATGGTGCGTATAAATGGTGCGTATAAATTGGTGCGTATATCCACCCTATTTACTACTGGTATCGACACGCTATCGAATATCCGTAATTTATCCGATATTTTTGAGTTATCTAATTAGATTTCTAGTAGAGAAATTTATGATAATATCGTATTTATCCGATATTTACTCGATATTTAGCGGCCCTCTTTAGCCCTTTTTGTCTAATATCCGATAGTTACTCGATAGTTTCAAGCAAGTCTAGTTTGATATTTTCTCTAATATCCGATAGTTACTCGATAGTTTCAAGCAAGTCTAGTTTGGTATTTTCTCTAATATCCGATAGTTACTCGATAGTTTCAAGCAAGTCTAGTTTGATATTTTCTCTAATATCCGATAGTTACTCGATAGTTTCATTGATATTTTCTCTAATTTCCGATAGTTACTCGATAGTTTCAAGCAAGTCTAGTTTGCTATTTTCTCTAATATCTGATAGTTACTCGATAGTTTCAAGCAAGTCTAGTTTGATAATTTCTCTAATATCGATAGTTACTCGATATTTTCAAGCAAGTCTAGTTTGTTATTTTTTCTAACATCGGATCAAGCTCGCTTGGAATACAGTTTCAACAATCGACAACAATAGATAATGAGTTTGACTGTTTTATTGTTTTATTCCCTATTTAAATAAAAAAATGTATTTGTCGCGAGTTTCACTCGCTGTTTGCCGTTGGCCTTGTATGCTTTTTCCCTATACCTGTTATTATTGCATGTTTCTCGTCTTATATAACCTACGCAGTGCGGTCACACAAAATGTGACAATTTCATAACTTGCTTTTGTCACAGGTCAATGATATCCCTTCTAAATATTCTAATTATATATCTTTTAGTTTTAACAGTATTTTTGTTCCGCTGTAGGACGTTCTCGACCCCAGACGGCAGTATAACCGTAAAGGTGTCCAACAAACTTCCGATACTCTTAGAAATTTATTTAAACACTCTTACATAAGTGGTAAAAAAGGAATGGTTTTAAAGGCGTTTACAAGCTATCGTGAGTCTAAAGGAATCTAAATCAACAAACCTGATAACATATGTAACATAATATTTTCCTTAGCTAGTTAACACAAGGCTAACCAATAATAGATGTCCATGCTATCGATACCTTTCTGCTAAATGTAAAATTAAACTAATAACGTTATTATGCCTCTGTGATGCGTGACAGCACACTCCTCGCCTGGTATTGCAAGATACCACTATGATACAATGGAAGCATGACTTATGGATTAACTAACAATAAATCTCGTACAAATTGTAGGCAAAGTTAATCAAACAAAATAATGAGTTCATATTAACTAATGATCAATCAGTTTGATAACTAGAGTTTCTAATCTTCTGGATTGAAAAGCAGAACGACCTCCGTAACTGGTCGTCTGTAGGAGTTTCTTGCTCCATCGCGCGCCGTGATTACTGTGACATTCCTCACTTTCCCGTCGCTATCGGGCGGAGCATCGGCGACGCGGGCGAGCGGCCACTCGTTTCTTGGTGTTTCTTTGTTGCGTAGTAGAACTACATCTCCTTCCTTCAGGTTAGGTGTTGGTTGTTTCCATTTCCTACGCGGTTGTAACAGCGGAAGGAACTCTTTCTGCCACCTTGACCAAAATACATTGGCCAGATGCTGTACCCGCTCCCACTGCTTTCCGTAGAGGCTGTTATGGTTGAACTCGCCGGCAACAGCCTTAACCGGTTGTATTTTCTGCGTCAATAGTGCTGCTGGTGTTAGGATTTCTGGTGCTTCAGGATCACATGACACGGGAACCAGCGTCTGGCATCTACGATGGCGGTAACCTCGGTCATTAGAGTGGTTAACACCTCGTGAGTAAGGTGCTTTGTAGGGACATCCTCCATCATTCTCTCGAGGATCCTCCTTGCCACGCCAATCATTCGTTCCCACGCTCCCCCCGCATGAGAGCTGTGAGGTGGGTTGAACTCCCATTCGCTGCCCTCTGGCAGGAGGTATTTCTGAACGGCGCTGATGTCCGCTGACGTCAGCATTTCTGAACGGCGCCCAAGAAGTTGGAACCGCAGTCAGACCGGAACTGCTTCACTGGCACCTGCATGGCCAGAAATCGACGCAGCGCATTGATGAAACTAGAGCTATCCATACTCTCAATAACCTCAATATGGATCGCTCGAATACCCAGACACGTAAATAGAACGGCCCAGCGCTTGGCTTGAGCGAGGCCGCCTCTAGTACGCTGGCAAAAACCTGCCATGGGCCAAATACGTCTAGCCCGACGAAACTGAATGGCGATGCTGGAGTGACGCGATCCGTGGGAAGGTTTGCCATCTGTTGGGTTTGACGCGCTCCTCTTGCTTTCTTGCATTGAATGCACTTGTTAATGATGCTGTTGATGAGCCTCTTAACCCCCAGGATCAAGAAACCGTTGCTACGAACTGCTCCATGGGTGAACACCCTTCCTTGATGCCGCACCCTTTCATGGTAATGCTCAACTATGAGAACAGAGATGTGGTGCTTACTCGGCAGGATGATAGGGTGGCGTTCTTCGTTACTCAGATCCGTGGACCCTAGACGCCCGCCTACCCGCATTAGACCTTGGTCGTCGATTATCGGATTGAGCTTCGATAGAGGACTAGTCCTGGGCAGATGTTGTTTGTTCTTGATTCTTTGTAAGTCTTCTTGGAACGCTTGCTTTTGCACAGCCCGGATGATGATGGCTTTTGCTTTATCTTGCATTGCTGTGAGCGTTGCTTGTGCTCGGTCGGGCGCATTATGCCATTTTCGCGCGTAAGTTGTTAACTTTGCAATTGCTCCCTGTAGTGTTGACCACTTCGAAAACCTCTCAAATCGATGAGGGCTTAGAGATCTCTGTTGGTTTTCAACAACGATAGCTGATACACTCACTTGCCGCACTTCGGGGTCCTCGGTATGATCTCTGTGCTGGTGGCGTCATCGGTTTCTGGAGGTTGGTCGCGATTGTACAGGAACTGAGGCCCTGTCAGCCATGCGCTGTGTTGGAGCTTTCCCGCATCTACCGACCTGGTTGCTAAATCAGCAGGGGCTAAATCAGCAGGCTTGAGTTGTGTGGACACGTATCGCCACTGGTTGGGATCGGATGATCTGCGTATGCGCTCGACTCGATTAGCAACATAGATGTAAAATCGCCTTGTCTCGTTTGTGATGTAACCGATGACCACCTTGCTGTCAGAGTAATAGACTACCTCATTCGGCTTCACCTCAAGTTCCTCGATTATAACATCTACCATTTCTACCGCCAGCACGGCTGCACATAGCTCCAATCGAGGCATAGATGTCGCGTGGGTTGGGGTTAACTTGGCCTTGCCTAGTACAAATGCCACTTCGATCTCTCCAGTCGGTTGTATTACCTTAAGGTACGATACGGCACCGATTGCCGTTTCGGATGCATCGCAAAACGTGTGCAACTCTACTCTCTCAGCGCCTGGTAGCGACGAAGCGGAGTATGAGCGCGGTAGCTTGAGATTCTCTAGGGACTGCAGTGACGTGCACCAATTTTCCCATGCTGGCTTGTACTCGGGCGGGAGAGGAGCGTCCCAACTGTTCGCCCTAGATGTGTTGAGGTCTGCTGACATCGACCTTAAAAGTGACTTGCCCTTTATTATGACTGGCGCGGCGATTCCTAACGGGTCATGCAAACTGTTAGTCACCGACAAGACTCCTCTCCGTGAGAAGGGCTTTTCTTGGGTTGACATTTGAAAGGTGAAAGAGCCGGATTCCAAATCCCATTGAACGCCACGCGATCGCTGTGCTGGAATGGGTCCGTTAGAGTGATTGAGATCGCGAAGGCCGGTGGCGCAGTCTTCCTCGGGAAAGGCTTTCATAACCTCTGGGTGGTTAGAGGCAAACTTATGGAGACGTAGATTTGCTGTGGCTAGCATCGCCTAAGTACGCTTGAGGAGATCTATTGCGCTCTGGGGTCTGGGGCCGAGTACAGTCCGTCATCTACATAAAAATTCCGAAGGACAAATGCTTTCGCGTCGCTGCCGAACTCGCCCTCCCCTAGCTCTGCCGTCTTGCGTAACCCATAGTTTGCTACTGCAGGAGATGATGTATTTCCGAAAATATGGACCTTCATCCTGTATTCCGTTATTTCACCGTCCGGGTCGTTATCCTTGTACCAAAGGAATCTTAGAAGATCCCTGTGCTCATCCGCAACCTTAAGAGCGCTCGTCCACAAATATCAACCAAGTCGCGAAATAGAAATATCTTCGAAATTCGCCAAATTTCGCTCATTTGTTCCTCTACTAGATCTATAATCGCTGTGAAAATTTTAGGTCGATCCGATAAATATTTTACATGAGCGAGCTTGTTATCAGTTTATCCGGCTAATTGCCCCGTTCGAGACCATTTTAGCCTACCTCAAAATTGGTTAAAAATCGTAAGTTTCAGCAAACGAATCCAAACATAAGAGGTTTCTAACAAAAGAAGAGACATTTATTGGTACAAGGAGTGAATTTTTATACTCGTAGATGAAAAAATAAATATTTTACCGATTTTTGAATTATTTCAAGTTTTCGTACTGTGTTTTGAAGGTGAACTTGGATGGCTAATATTTCCATTTCGACGGTGAATTCAGCCAGTTTCTCAATTCTGTAGGCGAGAATGGTCCTTATTGATTACATTTCTCAAGTGAAAATTGAGGGCCAGGCAGAATTAAAGTTTTTCCAAAGCTATTGCGAGCGCCGCTTGAAGCGAATTTGTGACACTTACGAATACCTTCGATCACGTACCCGTCGAGTTTAAAAATACGCAAGAAGCCATTGCCTGCACCTGAAACACTACCAAATGAATCTTAAAACATTTATTGTAGCTGTGCATAACTTACAATTAAGTGTTCTCCGTTGGGCCTTCGTAGAATGAGTTTCCAGCTCGAAATTATCCCATCCAGCGACCTACTTTCAACGTAAACAACACCAAACCCGGCACAACATGCAGACATTTCCCCAGTATTTGCAATTTCTCCATCGCCTTATGTTCGCATAGTGTTCACAACCCAACCTAGGTCCAAGCGCTGTCCCCAGGGCGCGTGCGCGGGTCCGTTAATGGACTCTCGAACCTTGTGGAGCGGTGGTACGTCCCTGCGGACTCGTCAAGCTCTGGGATTTCGTCCGCTATAGACTCTAAGTGAGAATGGGCGCGCGCGGCCTTTGGGACGGGGATCTCTCCTCTGTTGTTGGGGATCTGGTTACACTCAGTTATGGTCGGTAGGGGGTGACTCACTCCCTTGTCTAGCGACTCGATTATCAGGTCTTGCGCTCGCCTTCCTCTAGTGTGCTTAACGCCGGAACACGTTTTAAGGGTGTATGGGGTGGCAGAATTGTTAATGTTTAACCTCTCAAAAAGTTCTGAGCGCGCGAGAGAATAGCTGCTCTCATCATCAATGACTACATAGGCTTTTATTTTGTTTTCAGGTGCGCTTGCAGAGTAGACATTCGTAGGGCAGATCTTAGCACATGACTTTCCCGCTGCACTAGAGTGACCATCGCATACCTCGGTGCAATTATTTGTGATCGCGGGCGGCCTGGGTGCGCGCTCCTCGCCTTGCGTTTGTGCGGGTTCTTCGCGCGTTTGCCCTGACTGTTCACGCCTTTGCGCTCACGCCGATTGTTGTTGCCCTTGTGCTTGCCGCTTTGCGCTGCCCGGATGAAGAGCGGTCACGTGATCGGTGATTTCGCACTGTGCGCACTTAGGTGTGTGTGTGTGCAGTCTTTTGCTTAGTGTGCGCAAGATGCGACGCATCGAAAACATACGCGATTCTGCGCCAGTATGATCAAGTTTTCATCGTACGTTTTCGCCTGAAACGCGCGGCATTTCGCAAGAGGATGTGACCTGTTGTGCACGGGGCACCAGTTCTTAGGGTCTAGGTCCTGCTCATGTGTTTCCCCAGGTTGCAAGCTCGTATTATTGGTGGTAATATTGCGCCTAGGGGGTTGAGATCTGGGTGTCCTAGGCTGATATTGATTTTTCTGAGGAGAGGGCGGCAGGCTTTCTGACGTGTCAAGCGCGAGGAGGGGATCGTTGCGTTCCAGAGAAGCTTCTTGAACAAATGCGGAGAACTCTTCGAAGGGAGGATAGTCGTAATTTTGTGCATTTTTGAGCCTGAAGGCGTGCCTTTGCCATCTTCCTTGTAAGTCGCGCGGTAGTTTTGAAACTATAGGCTTCAAGTACAAGGCAGAGTCTAATATCTCCAATCTCTTCAGCCCCCCCGTTAGCCTTAGCGCATTGCAGCTCTAGTAGCAGGTCTCCAAACTCTTGGAGGCGTTTGTTTTCTCTGTCCCCAATTTGTGAGAATTTATTTAACTTCTCTAAGTGAGCTTCTATAAGCACAGCATTCGATCCAAATCTTTCCCCCAGTTTTTTCCATACTTTGCCCAGTCCCTCCCCGGGGCTGTGAATGTAGGCGTTTCTCAGGCTTTGTGCGAGCTTTTTCGACTCATTCGTGGTATTCGATGATAAGAGAGAGTTGTTCGCTCGAGCTCAGATTTACTCCCCGTATCATGTTTTCTAGAGACCCTTTCCACGCGTTGAAGTTTTCAGGGCGATCATCAAACTTTTCGATCTTTTTAGAGCTAAGTTCTCTGCGAGCCATAAGTTCGATCGCATTGATTGGTTGGACTCCTGCTTGAGGGGGAAAGGCGGGCGCCATAGGGTCTAGATTGCCTGCCGGCTCTTGCTTTACACTTACGTTACGCGCTGGAATTTCCGCTTGATTAAACAACTCATCATTGTTGGCAAGAGCCGGCCCGTTCATAGCGTGATAATTTACGTAATCTTGTACACTTAGTATCAATTTCTTCAATACGGTCAAGCGCTGCGACTTGCTCCTGAGCGAGGTCAGTTTGACCCAATTCTTCATCTATAGCTTTAACTTCAACCAAAGCCAATTCAGCCTCCTCTTCTAGCCTTAAGGTTTCTAATTTTACATGCTCAGCGCGTTTTTTTCCTAATCAGGGCCATTTCCTCTTCGTCAAGCATGAGGGCTGATTTGACTTCGATTTCAAGGCGTCGCTTTTGCAACTCGACCTTTTTGGCAGCTAAAACGGCGTTTGTTTTCGCTAGTACGCGCGCTGATATCACCGATTTGCCAGACTTCGAGGATTTTCTCGATGCCCCTGAGCAGCTACGAATTGAGCGAGTTTCCTCTAGGATGGATCTTACTTTTTCATTAGCATCCTTTATCATTACATCTAAGTATTCTCTACGTCTTTGGTGTCTTTGGGTTGTTTGCTCGATAATGGCAAGTTCATCGGTTATTTCGACCGAGCGTACACCGGCACAGAGTTCTTGGAGTTCAAGTAATTTGGAGTAATAATCATCAAATTCTCCTCTGGCCTTATTCATTGACGTTTTCATGTTCTCTAGAGTTCAAGTAATTTGGAGTAATAATCATCAAATTCTCCTCTGGCCTTATTCATTGACGTTTTCATGTTCTCTATATCGTGAGCGTTTTTCATCTCGTTCAAATGCTCTTGGCACGCTTTCCAAGTTGCTTCGAGTGTCACGCTAGTATCAAATAATTGATTCTCTATTACCTTTATAGTCGGCTTACCCGACCTTTTGGACGACTTTCCTCTTCTCCTAGCTCTGTAGGTTCAGGTGGCGGTTCAGTCTTTTCCTCGGGCGATTCCATGGTTGTATTTTCTTCGTCGGCGGTACTCATGTCGGCGGATATTGATTTCAACCAGGCTGCTTGAGTCTTGCCAAATACCTCCCTTTTTTACTGTTGCGCTGCAGGAAACGCCTTCCAAATTAATTTGTCTTTTTCCAAATTAGAGGATTCTGTTGAATATTACTGGTTTTGCTCATAATTCAACAAAAAATCTGAGCGGTTCTCATGACTTTTATCAGACATGGATAACATTTTGTATAAATTCTGTGCAAAAGTTTTTCCGTTGCGCAGAAATTCAAGTTTTTAGGTACTGTCAAGAAATTCGTTTTTCGACAGAAAATAAAAATCTCAGGAATTACGCATGTGAAACTCGACAAATTGCACATAACTGGAATTTTAAACAAAAAAGGTTTGCACGGATAGTTTGATTTCCAGGACTACTCGAAAAATTTCTGCGAAAACGGCTTGATGTGTACTATCCTTATGTATCAAATGCAAGGGCTGGAATTTTCTGAATTTCAGAACCCTTCGCACCTATAAATGGGTTCTGAATTTCGGAACCCTTCACAACCTATAAATGGGTTCTGAATTTCAGAACTCCTCCCACCTATAAATGGGTTCTGAATTTCAGAACGATCCTCCCACCTATAAATCGGTTCTATATTTTAGAACCCTTCGCCACCTAGATATGGGTTCTGAATTTCAGAACCCCTCACCACCTATAAATTGGTTCTGAATTTCAGAACTCTTCCGACCTATAAATGGGTTTTGAATTACGGACTCCCTTCGACAACCATAAATGGGTTTTATTGTAGCAAGAATGGGGTTTGATAAGGTGGATAGCCATTTTGTCCTCTTGTCCTAGGAGATCGTTTTTCACAGTTTTTTATGACTCCTGATGCTCCATGGTGAACAGCGTCAATACATTCCACTACCCCGTTTCCTGTTAAAAGAGCGAAAATTAGTGAAGGGAAGGAAAACTGCTGTGCTGGAATTTTCAAATATCAGTTTTCAAGTATCATAGTTTATATTTTAAATTATGAATCTGCGAGGAGTACGGACGTTCGCCGAAGAAGGGTCTGCAAGCATTCTAATCACATGTCCGTTTTTCGCAATTTCTATTTAACCCTTCTCTCCTCAAATACATTATATAGAGCTATAAATGTCTGTACTGCAATAGTTTATCATTTTTAACTTTCTAACTGAAGACTGAAAGCCTAAACGTTAATTTGATTAATTAGGGATCTGTTTTTGAGTCCCTCATGTTCTCTCTACCTTTATAATTATAACAACGGTGATCGTGCGTGATAACAAAAGCTCAACCAAGAGAGACATTATAACTCCATCTGGCCCTGTATTGAATTATGGCTTGTAATAAAGAACAATTATTGCGCTGGCCGTGAAAACGGTACACATCAAGCAGCAACACTATCAAAACGGTAGGAAACAAAAATGCTATGACTGCTGTGACTGGAACTAGAGGTTCCTTACCAGTAAATCGAGGCAGAAGTAGAATAAACTCAGCTATACTAAGCCAAAACTAACGTGTTTCAACCCAACATTATGATAAATCAACCAATGCTTCGAAGTAATATGAACAAGTTTCTAAGGATTGACGCTTTACTACGCTTTGTTTTGAACACAAAGCGGAAGTGCACAGATAAATACTCGAATCAGGGATGAAACTCTTACCCATACTCACCATGGACAGAGTTCTTCGTCTTTGGGTGCTAAGATGGACATCGACTGCAGGGGTGCAGAAATGCAACTGCGTGGTTCTACATCTCAATCGGTTACTATAATTTGCCATGCGTTTGGCATTTTACTCAATAACCGTCGAGGGCGTCGAAGGAAGTTGATTGACTTGATCTACAATAATGCTGTACGTCTGTCAATTAACTATGATTGACAGATGAGCTGAATGTAGTAAACATATTGCTTTTTAGATCAGTGAAACGTTTGTTATGGTATAAAATAGTGTTTCAGAGCGAAGATAATATTCAGTCTTTGAAAAATGGTATTTCCTGGCAGATTTATTAAAATGTTAATGCTTTGGTAGTATTCCGCGGCTGCAGCTTGTAAACAGAGGAATAGCTTAAACGGAAGTGACTAATGCCTGCGGTATTCTATTATTTCACGGTAGCCAATTGCGCTGCAGCCTAGAGCTCAGGCGTCAATTTGAAACAGAGATGAAACGCAGGTCACACGTAGACGTAGAGAGACTGTTGACTGTCGATATTGTTTGAAGCTCAAACAGTTCAAACGTGACTACCTCGATAATTTTGTGTTCTTACATGGTCTTTGGAGGAAAAGTCTTTGGAGGATTAGACGGCGGTGGCCCTACACCCGATTATAATTTTCCAGATCTTGCATTTTCGTGGCACAACACTCCTAAAGATCAAGAAGATCGCTAACGGACTGACTATAATAAGCTTTCACAAATTCCCTCTTCAAAACACCGAAGCGATACCGAAGAATCCATTGGTAAGTAAAGTTGCTTTGCTTTGCCTTCGACGCCCGCGCTTTGATGCGTGTGAATTGACCAAGCATTCAAGATTTGAAGTCCAGTCCAGGAAATCAATCTAGCATTGTGATTGATTGATTAGCAGAAAACTAGATCATCTTAACCGGTACAACGTACCTATCGCTAAACTCACAACTTCAAGACACTTTATGTGTGCCCTACGTTTCCGTAATCGCAAATTCCCTTGATAAGCGCTAGATAATTTGAAAATCGCTAGAATAGCCAATTAACTGATTTTAAAAATATTACCCGATTGGCGGTCACTTAGGTAATATGACTTTAAGGGAATAAAAAAAATAAAAATGTATTATTCCCGATGGGATTTGTCTTGTTTTCTCTGAGCCTCGGTATACTAGTCAGAATGGTGCCTAGTTAGGACGGGTTTTTGCATAAAAAGCATGGCTTTCGATTTTGACACGATTTATACAGCACATTTACCATTGCATATTATTTATGTTTAAAAACATTGCACTACTACTATATATTCACATTTTGGAATTTTTATATATCATTATTTTTTTTTTGTTTTTCAGATATACTGGACGGGTATCAAAGAACAATGAAAACGGTCTCACGAATAAGAAAGAAAACAATTCGCACGTGTGTATTTAACTGACTGGCCTATGGAGATTCAGTTATAGGGGAAGTCATAAATGAAGGTGCTTATTTCTTCCCACTCCATTGCTCATTGCTGCGTATCATGAAATGGACACAGAATATCCCTAGAACGAGTACGCGCCGTGGAATGGACTCTTTGCAAGGGTCTCCGCAAGCAGGGTCTCTGTCAAAGACTTGCACATTATATCACATTTGCTTGAAATAGGACGTGGCATTGCTACATTCCACTAAGAATCATCTCAAACTATGTAAATGTATAAAAGCACCGACTGAAATATCACTATAAAACCGATGTTTGATATAGGCTGATAAACACTTTTCTGTTAAAATGACCGGGGCAGGCGTAGTTTATGTTTTTACTCTCGTTGTTAAGAATGTAAGAAGAAATTGAATGATTATGCTATGCAAAATTAAGTACATATTGTACGTATTATTTTTACGAGTTTATACTAGTGGGAATATTTCTTTCATTTTTCCGGCATCAAACTGGTTTATGTTTTCTTACCCCTTTTCGAGCTTCAAAATGCTAAGATTTTCTTACCCTTTTTCAGTCCTGAAACTGCTAAGAATTTATTGCCCTTTTTTGGGACTAATTACCTCGAACCGTTTTTTCGGATACGAGCGAAATCATGTTTTCCCTAGTCTAAATGAATATTTTTTTGTTGAAGACGCAACTTTTGAAGATTTTTGGCAATATCAAATTAGTTGTAACGCGTTTCACGTTATTTATAGGTAATGACATACTGTTGTGTAGCTGTGTTGTAAAGAGTTCTGAAATGAAGAATTAATTCATAAGGTGGTGAAGGGTTCTGAATTACAGAACCCTTTATAGGTGGGAAGAGTTTTAAAATTCAGAACCTATTTAATAGGTTGTGAAGGTTCTGAATTAAAGAACCCATTGATAGGTGGCAGAGGTTTTGAAATTCAGAACCCATATCTAGGTTGCGAAGGTTCTGAAATTCAGAACCATATCTAGATGACGAAGGGTGTTCTAAAATTCAGAACCGTGGCGTCGACGAGTTCTGAAATTCAGAGCCATATTAAGGTGGTGAAGGATTCTGAAGTTCAGAACCCACCGAGGTTACGGGATCTAAAAATCAGGTTTTTGTAGGTTGAATCAATAATTGTCTGTTGAGAAGATACGTTATGTGCAGAGTCGCTTAATGTTTTGTGTACAATTTGGGTTTTCTTCAGAACTGCCTCTTTTTCAGCTGTGAAGTACCTAAACCTACAGATAAAAGCTAATTTGGAAAAACCCAAATTAGTTTGGAAGACGTTAGGACGTTCTCGACCCCAGACGGCAGTATAACCGTAAAGGTGTCCGACAAACTTCCGATACTCTTAGAAATTTATTTAAACACTCTTACATAAGTGGTAAAAAAGGAATGGTTTTAAAGGCGTTTACAAGCTATCGTGAGTCTAAAGGAATCTAAATCAACAAACCTGATAACATATGTAACATAATATTGTCCTTAGCTAGTTATCACAAGGCTAACCAATAATAGATGTCCAGCTATCGATATCTTTCTGCTAAATATAAATTAAACTAATAACGCTATTATGCCACTGTAATGCGTGACAGCACAATTTTAGGGCACTTTTATCACTGTTCATCACTAAGATTTTCTTTTTTGTAGAGGCCTGACGTTACCCCACAAGCATTTACTGTAACAGGGTCAAGGATTCCTCACTAAGGTCTTCCCACTTTCTTTTCTTGAACACCAAAGATTTTCTCCCTTGCTGATCTATATCCCAAGCCCTTTCTGTTCCAGTTTCTTCATGAAGAACTTAGCAGCTGTGGCAACGTATTTATTTACCTTACCCGGGGTTGTGTAAGGAGGCATTAAATGCCTTTGCATAACTTTTGTGCAGTGAATTTCGTCGTCACCTGTCGTCAGGAAACTCTTGATATTATTGACGCATCCTTGAGAGAAGTTTGGATATTGTGCCTGGTAATGCCGCTGAAGCTCTTCTTCTGTCATCGCATTCGCCGCCACCTCATCCGAACTTTGTATATGTACTTCAACATTGCCATCGTTTACGGCTTGCACTATTTCAAGATGCAACATGCAAAAGATGTGCAAAGATGTAAGGGTATCAAATTACAGCATTAGTGAAAATTCCTAATACAGTGTTGACAGCCGCATACGCGGGAGCCGAGTATCAATTTATTTAGCAATTTCGCATTATTATACCAATTGAGAAGCTTCACAATGAAAACAAAAATTGCCCAGAAAGCAACAATTGCCCAGAACACCTCTTTTACTTCGAGCTCTCCAAGATAATATATTGTGAAGTTAATTAAATTGTACTATATTGAGTACGAAGGTTCTGCGTAGCGCTTGATGAGTGCAAGTTTACAAATAAATATTAAAAAAGCGCTAAAATTAATAATGCTATTTCCGACGTTTCGAGGCTACTGCCTCTTCATCAGGGAAAAGCGAGCAACTGAGGAGCACGCGTCAGATTCAAACTTGTAAACAACAAGAATTCTCAACGACAAATTCTCCCATTTACAACCGCAACAACGCAAGACTGCTCTCATAGTGGCCGACAAGACGTTCACGAAGACCCGGTTTTCCAATCACATTACTTTTCTTGGCAACTGTCTACGCCTCGGAGTTATACCTGTTGGATTGCGGATAAATTTCAACGCTTCAACACTTGAGCCATGCAATCTAACCGCCTACAGAGGTGAGATATCGACCATTCTACGTTCATGCTCCCGCCGCTTGATGACTGCTACCATTGCGTCTATGCTACGCCGCTGTGGGATCGTCACAGAAGAGCTTACATCTTTAAAGGATGACTTAAGAGTAGCAATTAACTCTGAAGATTTTCGGATAGTAAGTGCGAACGTTCATGAGTGTAATAGTGATCTCTCTGAGCATCTTAACTCGAAGAAAGAAGGCAAATTGGCGTACCTTACCAATAACCTAGCTCCCAATATCAGCGAGGCTACAGAGCGTCAACCCGTAGCGCCCACATCCCAACTTGTGTTCACCATACCGCAAGACCTCGAACTCGGCGAAGTAGAACGGAGCGCCCTGAGTAAAGGTTTGTCGTTCATCTCAAATAAGCCCGCCAGCGACGAGTATTCCGCGCGTACCGACTGTGAACGGTACTTCCGCTGCCCTCGCCTGAAAGCCCATTTCTCCACTCATGATACTGACGAGACCGACAATAATAGCAACACTCACCAGGATGATTTTGAGTCCCTAAAACCGAAGAAGTCTACCTGGACCCCACCATCTGGACGGTTTCCCGCCCTTGATTACTACATCACCAAATGCCGTCAGGAAGTGAACAAAATCAACTTCAAATAAAGACAGAACAGATATAACCTTACATCGGAAGAGAAAGATTCTCTACTATCTCTAAAACGGCGTGAGGATATTGTCATAAAGAGGGCAGACAAGGGTGGAGCGGTAGTGGTTTGGTCACGTGACTTGTACATTCAAGAGGCCGAGCGTCAACTTTCAGACACCAACTTCTACGAGCAGCTTGACCGGGATTATACCGGGGATTTCAATGCCCGAGTGGAGTCGACGGTAAGCTATACAGAATAGTGAACTACCGGAGAAAGCTGCTAATCTAATCATGGAAAACCCAAGAACGTCCAAGTTCTATTTGCTGCCTAAGATTTACAAACCTGGGAATCCCGGTCGACCTATTGTATCAGCGTGTAGTTGTCCTACCGAGATGTTGGCTACCTATCTAGACAAAATATTGTCTTGTCGATATTGTATTGTCTTGTCGAGAGCTTACCAAGCTTCGTGAAGGACACTAATCACATGCTTAGGATAACCGAGGCTTTCCGCTTCACTGGCACCACCAACTTTGTTTTCACCATGGACGTAAAATCCCTTTATACAGTCATCCCTAACCAAGACGGTCTCCAGGCCTTCACTCACTCTCGATAAGCGCGAAATCTTACAACCGAAACCCTCGTCAGACTAGCGGAGCTTGTTCTCACTCTGAATGCCTTCACCTTTAATGGCAAGTACTACCGCCAAACCGGAGGTGTTGCTATGGGAAGCAAACTTGGTCCCAACTACGCCTGTCTGTTTATGGGCTACATAGAAGAAAAGATCTTTGAAGAGTATGTTGGTACCAAACCGGACCTTTACAGAAGATACATTGATGACATCGTCGGAGCTGCTTCCTGTAGCAAAGAAGAGATAGAAGAGTTTGCTACCTTTGTCAATAGCTACCACCCAAGTCTCAAGTTTAGCTGGTCTATTTCCGAGACTGAAGTCCCATTCTTAGATCTAAAGCTGCGACCAACGGCCAATCGCCTGATGACTGGAATATTTTACAAAGAAACCGACTCTCACTGCTATCTAAACTACACCTCCTCGCATCCAAGCAAATGTAAAGACTCCATCCCTTTCAGTCAATTTCTACGTCTGAAGCGCATTTGCGGGGACCCCGCTGAGTACGAGGATAAAAGTAAAGAGATGGCAGGCTTTTTTTTAGCAAGTGGGGGTACCCTCCTCAGGTGGTTAATGATGCCCTTGGCAGAGTAGCCACCATCACACGAGAAATAGCGCTCCGACCACGAGAAACAAATGCCGAGCAGCAGGACACCATTCCACTCGTCCTAACATACCACCCTAACAACTCACCCATCCGTGACATAATGGTCAAAAACCTCACCATTCTGAAAAACGATGACGACATCGGAGGTATATTCCAGCCACTGCGGGTCCTGTTCGCGTACCGACGGGATAAGAATATCCAAGATACCGTCGTGCGCAGTTCTCTCCCTACAACCACAGAGACAGAGGAAGTATAGGGTACTTTTCCATGCAAACGACCGAAGTGTAAAACTTGCACACATACGAACCCAAGTCCCACAATCGTGACACCCGGAGGCCGTTTATGCATCAACCAGAGGTTCTCCTGCACAACCACCAACTTAGTTTTCCTCAACCCTATTCAGACTGGGCTTTTTCTGACCATCTGTGACTGGGGGGGGGGGGGGCTAATTCGGCCCCCCCTCTATATCTCTGGATCCACTGGGGCTATGATCATCAAACTTTCACACAATGACCATGAGCCTAAGACAAATCACCACGCCCATTTTTGTCACGTGAGAGCAAAATGTGACGTCACAATGACGTCATTCTCAGTTTTATCAATTTTAAGTAATTTTAATTAACTTCCAAAACTTGGTAGATAGTACTCTAAAAGCCAACTAATTAACATCAAGATATTGTAAATGTAATAGTTTGTGACATTAACACATAAATTTTATTAAACTTGCGTCATAATGACGACTTTTGAAAATATTGTCCGCAATCTTGGATCCGCCATCTTGGATCCGCCATCTTGGATTTCATTTAATTTCCATTTCACTCTTCAGATAAATACTCAATGAGAAAAAAATGGTCAAAATGTACAAAATACTCATCAAATAACTGTTTGACATTCAAAAAGTCGAATTAAAAGGATATTTGTGAATCCCAGAGCTAGTTTTAGACCATATGTTAAAATGAACAAAATCCCCCGACCCCTCCCCCCAAAGATTTTGTGTCAAAAATTAATTAGCCTGTACGTAAATTACTAATGAGTACAAGCTCCGATAGTCATAAATTGGGCAATGTGTCCAACATTAAGCTTGAAATATGAAAAATTCACGTTTTTTCGAGTTTTGCAAAACATGCATGTCAAAAAGTGGTTGCCATGGAAACTGGGTCGTTGACCCTGACATGTCATTGACACCAAAATGTCCCCAGATAAATTTTAGGAAAAGTCACGAAGTTTCACCATCATAGCTGCAGTGGTTTTAGAGTAATCGGGATTTTACTGGAGGGGGGGCTCGAAAAGCCCCCCCCCCAGTCTGAATAGGGTTAATCTCATGTCGCAAGTGTGACAAGGTCTATATCGGGGAGACCAAGTGCAAGCTTGCGGAAAGGTTCAGAAAACACCGCTGGACAGTAGTCTCGGGTACCAAGACAGATAGCGCTGGTAACGAGCTTCCCGTGGCCAACCACTTCTCATCAGACGGGCACGATGTGAAGGACATGCTCGTCTCAGTCATCTGCTCAGGCCCATGGAACACAACAACAAGACGACAAAAGGAGATGCGTTTAATTTTCAAGAACAAAACGCTCCAACCACGCGGACTAAACATTGACTTCAAATTTCTGTAGAACCTCCAGCGCGCGCACAGGTCTACTTGTTGTTTACGAGTTTGAATCTGACGCGTGTTCCTCAGTTGCTCGCTTTTCCCTGATGAAGAGGCAGTAGCCTTGAAACGTCGGAAATAGCATTATTAATTTTAGCGCTTTTTTCTTTATTTGTAAAAAAGATAATATATTGAACTCATATCATAATTCAAGCGGAAAGCGCGAGCCGAAAACAACGAGAAAACGTCACTTGAACCAGAATTGGCGTTTCTACCAAAACAAAAATTCGTTCTGTAATTAATTGTAGCCAGCTTAAAGGGGAAACTTATACACATACCTCGGTGGGGGAGGCTGCGTAGGGTTTTTCGAGCTTGTCATAAAACAGCGTATACCGGTTTTCGAGTTTTTTTTGTCATAAACGCGGTTTTCATTTTCAAAATATTATCAAGTTACGTCACGCAGAAAGCATCCATTTTCCGCGTTTTAGTCATGAATAGGGTCAGGTTGAGTTCTATGTAGTTTTGTTTTCATCGTGAAGCTTCTAAAATTGGTATAATAATGCGAAATTGCTAAATAAATCGATACTCAGCTCACGCGTACAACCGCCAATAATGTATTTATTCTAAGACATTGCGGGTGTCAACACTGTATTAGGAATTTTCACTAATGCTGTAGTTTGATACCCTTGAATCTTGAGTTTGCATCTCTGCATCTTTGCATCTTGCATCTTGAAATAGTGCAAGCCCATCGTTTACATGAATATCTTCTGCGGCCATATCTTCCTGATAACTTATTTCGGGCTGCATTAATGCAAATCGCACCTAAAATTGAGTAAACGGAGAAATACAAATATGAATTGAAACCAAAATCATGTGTGCCTAGTAACGCTTAAGGTGACTTCATAGAATTGCGTCACGCATCCCTTCTGTGCACTGCACCCACATGCGCGCATTTTCCAACCGGTCCAAAATGAGCGCGTGGATGGTGTTTAAATTATTAAAATGCGAAATTGTTTAGATTCGTATTGGCTGAAAGTAGTGCAGTTCAGATGGTGTAATTTCTTGAAACACCAGTGCAGAAACTTGTAACACTCTGGGGCGTATCTAGGGGGGACCTGGGGTGCCCGTGACCCCCCTTTTTAGAACAAAAAGACAGTAAACATTAAGAAAAAAATCGTTAAGCTGGAAAGGGACACTATATATTCATTCATTCATTATTAGCACCTTATACACGAAGTACATGGGTTTTGTCCCTGACACTAGTGCAGAAACTTGGAAACACCAGTGCAAATTACATCGGATGTAAATATCCACAAAATGCTACAGCCGGATAGCTCGTTTAGTATATACCAAATAAGTAAAATAAAATACGGGGAATTAAAGATTCAAAATTTATTATTGCTCGCGAAATCAGCTGCCATTTCAAATAGCTTCATGTTGTTAGTTATTCGCTAAGTTCAACTGTTTACCCATCTTCTGCCGCACCGAATGGCGACTAAAGTTGTTTCAAACGTGCGTGATAGTTGTAACTGTCATGAACTATCATGATCGTTTGAAACCTATAAGAAGATATTTCAGGGGCACCCAGCGAGAAAATACCGTAAAACTGTTCAGAATGCCATTATAAGTCGTTGCTGAGTATACAAATGACTGTAAACTGGGATTTTTAATCCCCACAAATTTTATATCTGTTCGGATTTCGTAGCTGAAAATTTTTGGCTGCGAAAATTTTAGGGATTGAAATCAAGTCTTCCGAAAATGCTAGAGGAAAAACTCTATCAGAAAATTTTAGGTGACCTTTTTAACGACAAAAAAAAACAAAAATTAGTCAAATTTATCATGATCATCATCATGATCGCTAAGTGGGTCCTGTTCATCCAGTTTCATCTGTTTTATTGCTGTCAAGGCATCCTGTACGGCTTGTTTAACCAAGCAGAGTCGTAGAAATTGGCCTCGTGCTTTAGATAAGACCCCCCGTCGGTTTTCATCCCACCTGATTTCGGCTTTTCTTTTTACAAGGTCATTGTAGTATTTTTTACCTCTTCTACGGCTTCCTCCGAGAAAAAGTACTCTACAATCTCACCATCTGCGGTCATGTGCCCTCGGTGTAGAAGTGTGAACACCTCTTCAAATGTTATTACGCCTTCTTCCAATGGTTCTAATTCCTCCCATAGCGGGTCCTTTTCTGGAGGACAAACAAAGAAGAAGCAGTCGTTGAAACCGTCAGTATCTTCGGTAGCCAGCTGTTTGATGACATATTTTGGTTGTACGAAGCCGGTGAGGTTAAGGCAAGTGTTGTGCATGGCGGCCTACCCCGTCTGAGAAGTCTGATTGACGTAATCTCTCACCCATTCTCCTCCATTATATAGCGTCAAAAACACCTTGCGGTCCAATTGGCTTTTGCCTATAATTACAACAGCATTTTGTTAATAGCAGAACTCCATTTCTTTTCTAATAATATGGATGCAAAAATTTCTCGATTCTGATTGGTCGAGAGCAGTGCAATTACAAAAGTAATTTGCACTCCAAAAAAGAAATTGCACTCGAATGAGTATGGGTATGGGTATTTCATGAAGCTGATTGGCTAAATAAACAATGGATTTTGCGAACGAGCCAATCAAATGCGCGCTAGCTGTCACGCCACTCGATCTGTTTGAGCCTTGTCAACAAGATCGGAGATCGGCTCTGGATGTGGAAGGAGAAAATCGGTTCCTTTTCATGAAAATTATCTTCCGAAACTTGTGGAAATGAAAATGTGAATTCCTTATGGATTTGAGCAGGACTTGTTTAAGTTTTCATTCTTTGTTATGAAAGGATATGAAGGGAAATCTTCGTTGACTGCGAATCTAGCAGCGGGAAATGCCAGCGATGAAAATGAACTAGAAGTCTACAAGAACACATGCGATACGGACAGTTTTCCGGATCAAATTCCTGTCAATCTTGGTTGTTTAGCTGTTACAAGAAAGTTTACACAAGAGAAGACTTCAGGTATGTCTTCTGTGGAAGTTTACCTAGCTATGTTCACCTTTCTGGACAATATTCTGCCCGTTTTTGGTGACCGAAAATGCACAAGCAACTAAGCTTTCAAAAGCAATTCAAACTGAAAGAAACCAACCAATTAATTAATTAATGCAGCCTCTCTTATGTTATTTACCTTGGAATCTGAAATAAAAAAAGTTTATGATTGTCAAAACAGAATTCCACCTGCTTCTTGCATAAAATAAATTTGTTGTGTCAAGTATATATATGTCAAGTTAGGTTTCGTAAACTTTGCTCGCTTGTCTCGCACGTGTTCAGTGCATTTGTGGCCGCTGCAAATAAGGTCTTCTCTGAAATTTTTTGCATCCATATTATTAATAAGTAATCATACGACTATTCTCGTTCAATTTGGGATTAATTACACTCGTGAGTTTTTCAAAAAGCTCAAATTGCACTCGCCCTAACGGGCTCGTGCAATTCCGATACTTTTTGAAAAACTCACTCGTGCAATTAATCCCAAATTGAACTCGAAGTCGTATGATTACCTATACTAATCAACAATTTTTCTCGTTCAATTTGGGATTACTTTTATTTTGAAAAACTCGATCGTGCAATTAATCCCAAATTGAACTCCAACCAGATTTAAGGTGTCGATTGTCCGAATGATTGTCAAGGTGACTCTCATAAATGAACGCATAAAAATGGTCGGATATTTTTGTGCTATTTTAACTATAACAGTGCTATTTTTATAAATAATAATAATTTCGTTTTTTTTTAAATTCAAATTTCAAGAAAATTGTACTAACGAAAATTACAGTACAAGATAGAGCCCAAGAAAATTTTTAGAAGATTTTTCGCACAGGAGGGACTTTTGTAGAAATACCACTGTTAGAATATCGGCTCGCATAAGCAAATGTGGCTCTTAAAAACAATTTGGAACAAAGAGTTAAAAGCACTAATAGTCGACCATTTGGATGCGACGCTAGCGAGTTAAACAAATTCTGAAAAGTGCGTATTATTATGTGGGATTCACCTTAAGAATCATGGCACAGTCGCGAGACATATAAGAACCTGGATTTTAAGAACCTGTTAGGCTAGAATTATCCATGTGAACCCCATGATTGCTTGTATTTTCAAATCAAATAAGAACCTGTTTAGGCTAAAATTCTAGGTTCTTATATGCGTTTTTCCTGTACTTGACAACCAATGCAGTTAATTTTCAAAAAAAAAAAAAAAAACAAGTAAAACCAATTGTCCCACTTTGATCCAGAAGTGTCCGGTAACTTCCTTCTGTTCCTTTGCAATTTCATAAAAAAATACAGATTTTTGAACTTTCTTTAAGTTTCAAATATGCACGAAATTACATGTAGTCACTACATTCACCGCATGTATTCACTTAATAGTCAAACATAAAAATGAGTGTATCCTGTATGCAAAAAAATCGAAGCGTGCAATGCATACACTTATTTAACAAAATCAGATAATCACTCTTGCATTTTCATGACAAAAATCTTGTTCTTAAAATAACGTTACATATATCCATTCGCGTGATCGACGCTGATATTGGCTTTTGGTAGTCAACATATTTACAAAGTAAAAAGTGGCACGTGCTGTGGCCGGTGTATTATACACCTGCTTCGATTATAGTTCCTCGATGTTAAACGTAAAATCATGAACCATGCATCATAATGAAAACGCATTTCTCGTATTTTGCTTGAATTTGGCAAACCAAACTAACCTAAAACCACCCAGTGGTACAAAATTTTTATACAATTCGACATGAAGTGCTGCGTTTTAGGCAAGAATTATCATTGCGACTTATGAAAACATGGTTGATAATACATGGCCTTTCACGAGTAACGTTAATGAAACATGTATAGCATTTCTCCCTACCTCCTTTGTTGTTGGCGATGAGCTCATATAGCAAACTCATCTCGTCAAAATATCCAAGCATCTGCTTATCATTCTTTAGCATAAGCTGATGCAGCCTTTCGAAGGAGAATATGTTGGTATAGAGACGCGGAGGTCCGATTCTGGCTTCGTTTTCTTCACTTTTTTGGATCTTTTTTTTTCTAGTCTCTGTATTCCTTCCAGAACAACACTTGCAGCTGCGGATTTCTTTTCGCCTTTTCTAGCGGCCACGACAGTCCACAGAAGAGAAGGTTGATGCCATGAACTGTTAATTGAGAGTCTTGTTGATATTCCCATACAAGAGACTGAACACGACAGAAATGGGAAATAAAAGAACTCTTCTGGACATCCGATTGCCTTTGAATAAGCAGAGATGAAGTGCTTTTCATCTCTTGAACAGTTCTTATCCCAGTCAAAATTAATTTGCCATGCTTCCCGCATCTTTTCGTAGCATATTCTGTCGCTTACGTTGGCGCATTTCTCAGCCATAGCGAAATGAAGTGTTCTCTTGCCGGGCTTCCATTATTTTGAGCTTAAATAC